>JAUUDZ010438465.1:0-13270 GCA_032361705.1 Panulirus versicolor
TCCTCCGCCGCGTCTCTGTTGCTCTTCGCTCCTTGAAGACTTCTCCTCCGAACTCGACGATCTCATCTGTCGCCCCAGGAAAGACTCGGCTCCTCCGTGGCCTCCCGCGCAAGTCCGGCCGTCCTTGTGGTTATACATCATCTTTGTCTGTGCCTCTACGAATTCAGAGTCGTAGTAATGTGCACAGCTGTATTTCTTTGTGTCGTATTGTGTAGTGTTGCGTTCTAATGCATGAAAGGAGGAGTGTTTGCCAGTTTATATAGATGCGCTGAAGCATAAACAATGAGAACTGATACACAAGGTGTTGAATGTTTTGATGGCTGAGGTGAATGGTATTGTGCTTTGTGTTGCGTGAGTCGAATTGTTCTGTGTTGTGTTGGGTAACTTGAATTCTACTGTTTTTCTTGTGTGAGTTGAACTGTGTTGCGTATAACGTGTGTTGATTTGTATTGTACTGTGTGCTGTATAAATTGTATTGTATGCAGTGATTTGTGAGTTCTAACGTGGTGTCTTGTGTGTTGTGTGAAATGAAAAATATGATGCTCTGTGTTGTGTGAACTAATCATTATTGTGTACTATATTTTGTGTTGAGTATTATTGTGTTAAGTGTTGCTTGGAATGAGTTATAATGTTTGTTGTGCTGCAAGTGATGAATGGTCTTATGTACTGTTTGTGCTATGCTGTATGAATTTAAATTCTTTTGGGTTCTACTGTGTGATTTGTGTTGTGTTCTGTGTTACAAGATGAATTGAATTACGTGTTTTTTGTGTGTTAAGTGGAATGCCATTGTGTGGTGTGTTGAGAAGTATCATGTGGTATGTGTTATGAGATAAACTAACTTGTGCCGTGTTAATCTGTTGTGTTGTATAAATTTAACTGTATTTTGTGTTGTGGAGTTCACTTACAATGTATGTGTTATGTGTTGCTCTCTGGGGATAATGTGTTGGAGTGTGTTACGCTGTGATATGTTGTGTTTCATTTTCTTTTGACGTGCTGTGGTGTGTGGCGCTTTGTCGTGTTGTGCTGTGATGTGTGGTGCTATACTGTGCTGTGCTGTGTCGTGTGGTGCTATACTGTGCTGTGCTTTGTTGTGCTATGCCGTATTATGCTGCGGTGTGTAGTGCTGTGGTGTGCGGTGCTGTGATGTGTGTGAAGCTGTGGGATATTAGTTTGTATGTTTGGTGTTGTGGTGTGTGGTCTGTAGTATAGGTTGCTGTGGTGTGTGGTATTTAGATATGTGGTGCTGTGGAGTGTGTGGTGCTAAGGGGTTTAGCGCTGCGGTGTGTGTGGTGCTGTGGTGTGTGGTGCTAAGGGGTTTAGCGCTGTGGTGTGTGTGTGTGTGGCGCTGTGGCGTGTGGCGTTCGGTGCTATGATGTGTGGTACTGTGGTGTGTGGTGCTGTGGTGTTCAGTGCTAAGATGTGTGGTACTGTGGTGTGTGTGGTGCTGTGGTGCTGTGGTGTTCGGTGCTAACATGTGTGGTACTGTGGTGTGTGGTGCTGTGGTGTTCGGTGCTAACATGTGTGGTACTGTGGTGTGTGGTGCTGTGGATTTATATCGTTGTGTGATGATAGGGAGGAAGAACCTCGCCTCGCCCCCCAGACCCTGTGAATCCACAGACTAATGATATGAACACAAGATAGAAGGAGGGTGTGTTACCCAGGTGCCAGGCACAAAGACATGACCAATAACGTACAGGACAGAGTTAGGGGACACCCCTGAATGCAATGTTGTTGTTATTCAAGCTGGAACAAACCACGTGACTCACATTAGGTCAGAAGAGATAAATAATAAGTGTAAGTCACCGTAAAAAAGCAGAAAAGAAAGAAGGTTGTGTTAGTGGATATTCTCCCTAGGTACAACGTAAACTGTAACGAGATCGGTAGGTATTTGTGGTACGGCTGAGCGATCTGTACAACTGAATGGGTTGAGTAAACAGAACTATGGGATAATTTCAGTGGAGATAGGATCTTCTTTACTGAAGATAGCCTGTGGTTCAACGGGGGATGGTAATGCAACACTGAATGGGGTTACAGTCGGACGCTTTCCAACACCTTCTCCCCAGTTCATCACACTGATGCTAGGGCTGTAGTGTCTTCCACTGTGAAAACGCTTTTGAACTTGTCATTCAGTTCCTCACATATCCTCACACCATCCTCTGTAACTCAACCACCTAGAACCTTTGGCCTAATTAGCTGCTTTTTAACTGATAGTTTACCCCAGGTGAATTTAGGACAAAAGTTTTGGCTTATGTCCTGACCCGTTCACTACAGTCATTTCAAATTGTATTTTAGAATTGTGTAAATACCTATTTGTCATTACCAATTTATACTGTATAAGAAAAGGGTTTCACACTCGTGGGGCCCCTATATCTAGGACTATCTTTACTATCATACATTTTTTCAGTTTATGATGTTCGCATTTACTATAGCCTCATTCAGTCTGTTCCATTCCTCCACCATTCTTATGCTACAACAGTATTTCTTGACGTCCCTCTTCTCTATCACATTTCTTGTTTAGTTTCATGATATGGTCTATGGTCATCTTATCCCTACATGTTTACGGCATCAGTCTACTTCAAACACTTAATGTCTGGGATCAAGTCTCCCCTCATTTGTCTCTCTTTGGTGGTGTGCAGATCTGAGGCTTCTAGTCTTTCCTTAGGCTACAGTTTGTACCCAGATTACAGTCTGTACCCAGGCCACGGTCTGTATTCAGGCCTTAGTCTGTACCACAGCTGTAGTCTGTACCCAGACCGACCCTCTCTGTATCTTATTGGTCCACTGAACCAGCGATGTATCAAAATACTCGTAAAAAAGGAACAGATCACAAACTGTGTACCTGGCAGTGTTGACTGTCGGTCAGGTGGTCAGTGTGTTGTTGGCTGTAATGACCGTCTACTGCCAGATGGTCGTCGTCAGGAGGTCGTCAAACAAGTCGTCACAACAGCAGTGTACAGGAAAGGCAATGAAAATAACTAATCTCTATGTTGTCACGTCCCAGATTATTCTTCTGTTGTACCCAGGTAATCTCAATCGCAATTCAACACATAATTACCAGCTCAATCCGGCCGAACAGAAACCAAATTAAAAAGTCCAGATTTAAGCATCTGAGCTCCACAGGGCAAGTAGTGTGACGTGAGGAGGGATGAGAAAATTACTGTGGTGTTGTGTGGTGATGGTTCTGGCCGGCCTAGCCGGACACCAGGTGCTGAACACTCAGTACCTCCCCAAACGAGAACAAATGTAATAGATTTTCTTATGGTGTGGCTGGCGTATATAGTTGGTTGGTGTGGCTGGCGTATATAGTTGGGTGATGTGGCTGGGGTATATAGTCGGTTGGTGTGGCTGGCGTATATAGTTGGTTGGTGTGGCTGGGGTATATAGTCGGTTGGTGTGACTGGCGTATATCGTTGGAAATCCCATCTACATTTTGTCCCCTACCGTCGACAATCGTGAATTCTAACAAGATACAGCGAGAGTCCCTATGTGCTCAGCTTACGTACAGCTCAGTCACAATCACAAGTCGATAGCCACTAATTTGAGCTCCATATCACCACTGTAATATCACCGAGAGCCCGAGATGGAGGGTGTTATCAACATACATTTACCGAGGCTGTGAACCAGCCGCCTGCAGGCATATGACCTGGTGACATTCCTGGCCTGGCTCGTCCCCTTGGTGGCTGGAGCCGTGGCCAGCCGGGCGGAAGGTGCCGCCCCGTCACGACCGCGAATTCCGTCCCCCAGTTGTGGCCTCCAGTGTTTCTTGTTGGCTTCTGTGTCATCAGCTGAGGACTGGAAGGTGGGTGCTCGTTCATGCCCCATCCGACAACTGGTTCGCTCCGGTCATAGAAATAAGGACTGTGATGTCGTTACTGAATGTGGGTTCCAGAGTTGTGAATGAGGTTAGTATTAATTAGATATCAGATGGCTTGAGGTGGGTGTCCGTATGACGGAGCTGGTTCGCTAGTTCACAGCGATGAGGACCGAGAATGCGTCCTTTGATTTCGGGACTAGTTTTTCTCGTGTTACAAATCGGTAAGGGTGTTGCTCCGCGAGGCCTGAGTCGCTAATTAGCCGCGGCGAGGAGGGCGAAGTAGCTCCCAAATGTGGGTTCTGATGTCTCCTTCTGTGTTCCATGTTATCAGGAGCAGATCAGGGGCGGCGGGGAGTGGGTGCTGGCACGGTGGGCTTGACGGCACCAAAGACGAAGTTGAGTCTTTATCTAGTGAGACAAGACCACGATCTGTGTGTCCATCGTATACGGTCTCGGGGCCCTGGCTCTGGGATGCCTTTTTTTGATCTGAGGTCAAAAGATCGGGTTTGATGATGACCCTTACGGTTGGCGTGTGCCAGGGGAGGTCACTGGGTCCCAAGGCCGTGGGTGACTGGATGAAATTAAAACTTGTTTGTATTCCTGGTCCAGCCTCTGGCATGCTTATGTTTACACAAGTTGTAACATTAACGATGAACAGCACAGAGATGGCCACACCAGGTGGCTGCTGCTAGTACATGGAACTGAACCTGCGGGATTTATTCTCACATTCATCCAACATACTTTATATTTGATATACCGTATTGTCTATCACCTTAACGGGTTGGCATCAGGAACAAACAACTAATGACCTCACTCACACATCCACTTTTTAGCTGTCATATAGAATGTACCCAAACCAGAGCCACCACCCCCCCTTTTCCCCCCCTAACAAGCCCCACAGACCACTTCGTGGCTTATCTTCATCGCTTCGTCCGTCTTGGTTCATGCCAACGACAGCACGTCGTCCCCTGTTTACCACACCGATCCTATTCATTCTGTTTAATGCACGCCTCGCGTTCCCCTGAGAGATCAGGTCCCGATACTGTAAAGCCTCCTCCACTCCATCCTTCCATGCCCATCCACCTCTCCGATCATCAAACACAGCCATCTTTCCACACATTCCTCAATGCACCGAAAACTTTCGTCCCCTCACCCACCACACTGTACTCATTTCAGCTCCCATGGTTCCATTCGCTGCCACATCCACTCCCAGGTGTCTAAAACACTCCACTTCCTCTAATTTCTCTTCTTTCAAACTAACACTCCAGATAACGCGTCTCTTATCACTGCTAAACCTAATAACTTTACTTTTACTCACATGTACTCTTAAACTTCTAAACTTTCTCCTTTCCCACACTCTCCTAAACCACAAGCGCCGTGTCAACAGCAAACAACATCTGACTCACAACCCAGTTACCCCAACAACACCCCAACAGACTGCATTCTTGCTCCACTCTCCAAGATCCTTGCATTCGTCTCCCTCACCATCCCATCCATAAACAGATCAAACAGCCATGATGGCAACACACATCCCTGCCACAGACCTACCCTCACCTTGAACCACTCACTCATCCTCCTCCCTAACTACTCGCACACATGCCTTACCCCTCATGATAAAAACTCCTCACTGCTTCTAAAAACTTTCCTCCTACACCATATGGTCGTAGTACCTTCCACAAAGCATATTCATCTACCGTATCATATGTTTTCACTATATCCATAAAAACAACATAGGAGTCCTTCTCTTTTGCTAAGCATTTCTCTCACACATTCTCCAAACCAAGCACCTGATCCACACATCCTCTACCACTCCTGAAACCACAATGTTCTTCCCCAGTCCGATGTACTGTATATGCCACCATCCTGCCAATCACCACTCTTCCATACAACTTACCAAGTGCACTCAATAAGATCATACCTCTTTAGTTCAAACATTCATCTTTGTCCCCTTTGCCTTTGTACGGTGACATCATACAGGTATTACGCCAATCCTCGGCACCTCACCACGCTCGATAAACACTTTGAAAATCCTAAGTAATAAAGCAACAACACAGTTATTCTCTTTCTTAAGAAATTCAACTGCAATACCACATATTTTAGCCACCTTACCACATTTCATCTTGCGCAAGACTTTCAACCCTCTTCTCTGTTCATGGCACCCTTCCCAATGCTCTGCCTCACTTCATATACCTCCCCAACCTGTCTGCTACCATCTGCCCCCATCACCGATGTTCTCATTTATTCTTTTGTTTTTCTCTCACTAGTAACCTTCTTCCAAAACATTTTCTTATTCTCCCAGAAGTTTGCTGATACTCGCTCACCCCAGCTCTCATTTGTCCTCTTTTTTCAGTTCCTGCGCCTTCCTCTTGGCTTCCTAGCGCTTTTCTTGTATATTTCCCAATTACTTGTACTCTTTCCCTGTAAGTACTGCCCACACACCTCTCATTTCTCTTCAACTAGCAACTTGACTTCGTCATTCCACCACTCGTTACCTTTGCTCACCTGCCCACCTCCCACTTTCTGCATACCACGCGCTTCTCTCGCAAATGACAGCACGCCTTCCCGAAACACCTCCCATTCCTCACTCACTCCTCTATTTCTACTTACTCTCACCTTTGGCCATCTTACACTCAAACTGTCTTGGTATATATATGTATATATGCATATATGTAATTTCTGCTGGAAGGAGAATCAATAAACACATGAGCCTAAATACTTCGTAAATATTCAGTACAGCCCATCGTTCAATTACAGGTTGAATCACGCAATTAATCCATCTGTACGTATCACTCAGCTATGATGCCAGTTCAAGGAGTATATCTGGCTTCAGTGATAAGCTAAGCTGAGGCACTCAGCAGACTAAGACAATCCTGGGATATAGAATGAATCGGTCAGCCATTACGGACATCCTGGGGAATACATCCACTTTACAGAGGTTAACATAGAGAAAAGAAAGCCACAGAAGGAATCACTTTAGCGCCACTAATGTAATATATACTGTGAATCTCTCCCATATATACCTCACTCAGCAGTGATAACTATGAATGTTTACCGGAATAAATTTCTTTCCCAGACTTACGGCGCTTCGGTCAACGGAGTTCGGTGTTTGATCCGTGACAACCTGTTGCTGGAACATAAGAATCACAGTGTTATGGACCAGACATCGATCTGTAGACTATGATACTCCAAGACACATCACCGAGAATGGTTGAGATCCTTCTGTACGGATGATGGAGGGTTGAAACCCTCGTCTTTCCGATTTCCTTTTTAACCTGGAGCCAACTACCACCCAACCTGTTCATATTCCAGGACGTCACGACCATTTTGCCAACACTGGATCTATTTCCTTTTTTTTCAACTTTAATCCCTCCCGATACAGCCATAAAATCTCGTAAATATTTTTTCTGTTAATTTCTAATAAAGCACCTCTCTCCCCTCCCTCTCCTCTGGCTCTCTTCTCCCTCCTTTCAAGCTTTGATGTTGGCAGTTGGATGGCGGTCACTGGTCTAGATAACGTTCTTATTCTTTTACCTTTCCCTTTAGGAAGGATCGCTGTCTTGCCTATGGTGATATCTGTCCCTGGTGAGCGTTAGGCACAGATCATCATTGAAGCAATGTAAGCGTGTGTTGTACCTCGTCCCCCTTTCTAACACTATCCATTCCACCTACACATAGTTCAAATATTCTCGTTCTGAGGCCATTTGCCTAAGGGATAGGGAATATCGGATCTGGATATAAAGATTCTCTTGCCTCCGACTCACATCCAGAGCTTCTGTATTTACCCGGGGTCAGTGTAAGCTGTTTGTTCCTTCATCTGGGGGAAGTGTGACCACTTCTCCTCCTCTCCTTCCGATAAGTCATATTAGTCTTTATCGAAGTATCCGTAACAACTTCTGTCGCACTACCTCTCCTTTGTTCTCCCGTACAATCGCTCACAATAGCTGATCCTCCTGATGACAAACCATCCTTGGTTCTTTCTTCTTTATCTCCTACCTTGGATGACTCTAACTTTCCCACTCCCCCAGCACACCTCTCACTAGTCCCGTGTCCCTTCCTGCAACTTCATTTCATAGAGTCAAAGAAAGAATAGACATTTTCCTCTCTGTGGACACAAGTAGTATCCCCACTCGTGTTTTGCTGTGTACATCGGACGTTGCGCCTCTGCTTCCTCGTCTGTTCCACCTCAGCTTAAAAACCAAAACAGTTCCCACTTCTTCCAGGTATGCATTGATACATTCAGAATTCAGAAGGCAGAAAAGGGACTGTAGTATGATACATTCAGAATTCAAAAGACAGAAAATGGACTGTAGTTTGATACATTCAGAATTCAGAAGGCAGAAAATGGACTATAGTATATACTAAAGAGGAGTGACCCATGCAACCCTTCTAGCTATTGTCCTTTTGTTCTGACTTTTATAATTTTCAAAGCCCTGAGATCTTCCCTGAAATCTCATTTTCTGAAGTATTTTGTTTCTCAAAGTTTCCTTCCTCGATGGTCATCAGTATGGTTTCAGAGAGAGTGATCCACCGGTGATAACCTTTCCCTGTCTCAATAATGTCTGGTTATCCTCTCTGTCTTAGTCCGCGACATGTCAAAAGCATATAACAGAGTCTGGTATTAGGCTCTGATCTCCAAGCTTCCTTCTTTTGGTTTTCTCCCTCCGTTTAGTTCTCTATGGTCTAGTTTCCCGGCTGGCCAGTCTATTTACCTAACTGCTGATGAATCAACCTGTCTTTCTCTCCCTACCAACCGTGGTGTGCCACTGGGTTTTGCCTTCTCTCCATACTTCTCACTCCTTTTTTTATGGAATTCCTTTCCCCAGCAGATCACAAGATGCCCAAACGACCAAACACTGTATTTCTCCATTTCCTTCGGACCTGTTTCATCTCTCTCTCTCTCTCTCTCTCTCTCTCTCTCTCTCTCTCTCGATTTAAGTCTTGTCTCGTCTCACCTACTGTAAGCTCAGCTGTGGTAAGGGTTTCACAGGACAGCAGACTCAGCCCAGGTAATCTGAGTGCCTTGTCATACCCAATTTCTGCCCATCTCCCTTCGTAAAACCCTTGGCAACGTACCTATCTTGTCTGATGATTTTGCAATTCCATCCCTCAACACAATGAATATTATCGGTACCACCTTAAGTAACATCTAACCTACCCTGGAAACCTCATATAATACAAATACCTCAGTTCAACCTTAAAAACTGGAGGCTCTCCTCAGGTGCAGTAAATTCGTCTCCTCTGCATAATTGCTCCGATTATGAATAGGATTTGATCCGTCCACGTATGGAGAGCTCCTGCCACGCCTGGGGAGGTTCTAGCTCTACAGACTTGTTTGACAGTGTCGAGTCCAGAGCGATCCAACTTACCAGCTCGCCACGTCTGACATCTAAAACCTGACCCACTTCCTTTCCGCCAGCGCTGCTTCTATGTCTCTCGTGCAAGTGTTGCGCTGGTGTCTGTGTCCAGCGCCCAATCACATGAGCGCCTCAGCCATCATCCTGGACCACGTCATACTGGGCAAGCCACTGCGTCACATGTTGCCTGCCTGGCCATTGGCAACGTAAAGGTGAGCCCGTTGTGATTTTCATCTTTTCTATTTTCTCTCTACAACGCTGATCCTTGGAAGTCTTCACCTTTCGCTGTCGGCGTTCAAAAGGAGACTAAATTTCAGATGTCGAATGATCTCCAGACCTGACCTTGGGAGCAGAGGGAACCCCTGGATGCCATCCCCAGTCTCTGGCCCCCAGGCATGTTGCCGCTCCCCCAGCAGCTCCCGGGCGTCAGGAACGTGGACCCTGCGGACCCCAGGTCCCGCGGACCAGAATACCCGAGGCCCTACGGACCCAAGTACCCGAGGTCTCGCGGACCAGAGAATCCATGGGCGAGCTGAGCTTTGTAGCTAAGGACCCAAAGACCAGAGTAACCGAAGACCAGAGTACCCGAGGACCAGCGAACCCAAGAACCTGGAGACCCGCAGACCATAATACACAAAGACCAGAGTACAAGAAGACCAGCGAACCCAAGAACCTGATGATCATTGACCCAAGTAGCCAAGAACCTGATGACCCAAGTATCCGAGGTTCCACTGGCCACAGAACATGAAGACCTGCGGATTCGAACTGCTGGGGATTAGCGGACCCTAAGACCAGAGGACCCAAGTACCTGAAGACCAGAAGATCCAAGTTCCAGTGGACCAGTGGACCTGAGGACCAACGAACCCGAGGAACAGTAGCCCCAAGGACTTGTGGACCCGAGGACCAGCAAACCTAAACAACGGACCAAAGGACCTATGGACCAGAGGACTAGCAGACTCGAGGACCAGCGGACTTGAGAACCAGTGGATCCGAGGACCAGTGGACCCGAGGACCAGTGGACCCGAGGACCAGTGGACCTGAGGACTAGTGGACCCGTGAACCCGAGGACCAGCAGACCCGAGGACCAGTGGACCCGAGGACCAGCAGACCCGAGGACCAGCAGACCCGAGGACCAGTGGACCTGAGGACAAGACGGCTTGAAAACCATGGAATCCACCAGCGAGTGGAGTCCTCCGTGTCTACATGGCTAGAGACCTCCTCATCACCTCCATTCCTCTTTTTCATCTGCTCCCCTGACTGGCCTCTGTTCCTCCCCTCACTCTCCTCTCCCTCCTCTCCCTATTACTTGCCTCATCTCCCCTGAGCTTCACAATGTCTCTCATTCTCTCTCTCTCTCTCTCTCTCTCTCTCTCTCTCTCTCTCTCTCTCTCTCTCTCTCTCTCACTCCCTATCTATCTCTGATTTCCATCCCATTAACCATCAATCTCGCCCTTTCCCAATCATCGTCCTTGTCTCCCTCTCATTTCCCTCCCCAGTTCTCTCTCCTCCCCGGTCGCCTCCCCTCCATCCCCCGCAGATGGGTCCAGTGCAGGAGGTGATCTTTTTCTTTACTTCTCCCATTCTTTTTTTCAATAGTTATCCTCTTTGTCGAGCCTCATCTGTGTGGCGCTAAACCATCTGTTTTGTCCAGGGTTCTCCTTTACCAGCTGCTAGTATATGGAGCCCCATCTGGCCACCTGTTGCTGTGTGTGAGGGTCCTCTACCACCATCACCACCTGTTGCTGTGTGTGTGGGGGGTTGTCTACCACCATCACCACCTGTTGCTCTGTGTGTGGGTTGTCTACCAACATCACCATCTGTTGCTGTGTATGGGTTGTCTACCACCATCACCACCTGTTGCTGTGTGTGTGGGGTTCCTCTACCACCATCACCACCTGTTGCTGTGTGTGTGTGGGGTTCCTCTACCACCATCACCACCTGTTGCTGTGTGAGGGTCGTCTATCACCATCATCACCATTACCACCACCATCACCACCGCCAACTCCATCACCATCACCACCACCATTACCATCATCACCACCATCACCACCACCACCACCATCACTACCACCACCACCATCACCACCACCAATACCATCACTACCACCACCACCATTATCACCATCACCACCACCATCACCACCACCATCAACACCACCAACATTATCACCATCACCTCCACCTTCACCACCTCTAAAAGGACACCTGTGGTAGCAAGCATCATCTGCAGTACCACACAATTCACCACCGTTAGTACATCAAACAGGAGCTGCCGGAACCCGTTATAACGTCCTCCCTCCAACACCTGTTTCAGACATTTCCATCACTGGATTTCTAGTAATCCCGATACAACGAAGAATCACAACCTCATTAACGATGTTCTAGAGGCAGCAGACTCACCTATTCCATACAGCGAGTTCAGAACAACTGAACAACTACAACTCTTGCATTCGCAATACCGAGGCTGACTCAATACGAACCTCTTTATAACTATACATATTGTAAGTCTGGTCAGAGCAGCAGGACCACAGAAACCTTTGTTAAAGAGGTTGAATCAAACAACCAACTGACCTTGTTAAGAAGACATTGATGATATGGCAGTCGTCAGAGAGACATAGATGACCCTTGCCCAAGCTCACACTCCAGCCACCAGTGTGAGGGAAAACATCAGGTCGAAGGAGGAGGTTGTTCGTGGCGAGTGAGGTGTGGCCAACCCCCCGCGCCCGCTGGACATTGTTGCCATAACTTCATGTATCGAGGAGTCTCTCCAGCCTCCCACATGTTGGCCGTATCCCGCATGGCTGGCAGTAGTGTGGTGCATGTTGTTGCTGCTGCTGTGTCATGCTGCCGTGTGCGTAATGCTGCCCTTGTGTCATGCTGCTGGCCTCCGACACCCTCCTTCCTGCTGGGTCGTATTCCTGCTGTTGGTGCTGTGTCACGCTGCTGTTGCTGTGTCATGCTGGGCTCCGACATGCTACTGCTGCTGTGTCACGCTGCTGTTGCTGTGTAATGGTGCTGTTGCTGTGTCATTTTGGCTCCGACATGTTGCTGCTGCTGTGTCATGCTGGCTCCTACGTTTTACTGCTGCTGTGTCACACTGCCGTTGCTGTGTCATGCTGGGCTCCGACACATTACTGCTGCTGTGTCACTCTGCTGTTGCTGTGTCATGCTGGGCTCCGACATGCTGCTGTGTCACTCTACTGTTCCCGTGTCATAGTGGGGCCCCCCGACATGCTGCACTTCCTGCTGTGTCACGCTCGACCCCGGCATGCTGCCACATTCACCTCGCCAATACACAAAGCATAGCAGCTGTTGCAATTATATTAGTCAATTGTCTACCATGAGGAATGCAACAGCTGCAATCCTTTGTATACTGGCAAGACGAAGCGAGACCTCAGGACGCGCGCCTTCAAGAACACCTTGGGCAAGTCTGTACGAGCGAACTGCCTAATTACCTCCTTCTCCTTTTCAGCAACACGGGATCACCCTCACGACAATGAGCACTCAGTGTTGGCAGCGAGCGTGTGTGCCTCTCTCTGCTGGCCAGCTGCTCATCATCATACACTGATCTGGTCATACTGGCTTTCCTTCTCTCCCCCAGGAACAATTTTACTATAAATCAGAATGAGATATTGACAGAGTGAACAGAATCATTATTTTTTTTTTTTTTAGCAATTCTTTTTTTATTAGATCTGTCTCATTCCTTTTTTAAATTCATATCTTATCGTTAAGCTATTCAGTTCTGAACTGTATAACTTTCATCTCGACTTTGGATATATTGCCTCTCATGAATTTACATAAGTCACATTTTGATGTAGATAAGGTAGGGTTGATAGCCATCATCAACTTTCTTTATTCTCTCTCGATGATTCATTTCACGTTGGGCTTTTGTGATGTAAGTTTTCCAAGGAATATTTTACGCTTTGTGCACAGTACAAACATATTATCCTTTCTTTATAAGCTTTGATGATGGTGGATGTAATTACCGAAACGTTAACCAATGAAAAAAAAAAAGCATAAACAAAACGTTCATCCAAGCCCTAGTAATTGTGTTCCTCTCTCTCTCTCTCTCTCTCTCTCTCTCTCTCTCTCTCTCTCTCTC
>JAUUDZ010438476.1:0-13270 GCA_032361705.1 Panulirus versicolor
GCTGATGATACAGCGCTGGTGGCTGATTCGGGTGAGAAATTGCAGAAGCTGGTGACTGAGTTTGGTAAAGTGTGTGAGAGAAGAAAGCTGAGAGTAAATGTGAATAAGAGCAAGGTCATTAGGTACGGTAGGGTTGAGGGACAAGCCAACTGGGAGGTAAGTTTGAATGGAGACAAACTGGAGGAAGTGAGGTGTTTTAGATATTTGGGAGTGGACTTGGCAGCGGATGGAACCTTGGAAGAGTTTCCATGGGCAGTGTTGCCTCTTGCTGGCGGAGTTCAGTAACGTTAATATCATATGACATACATCTCCCTTGTGGCGTCTGCATGCTAGATTACCTTGACTGCTTTCATGACACGACAGAGAGTAGCCAAATGTAAGATAGACCATGAACCCGGCTGAAGAACTGGCTCGCGCTGCTAATGCCAAACTCACTGTGGAACTGACAGAAGAATTATTAGCAGGCATGTCTCTCTGCTCACCCTTCAGCCACCCAACCATCGTAACAGTGGATTAAAGTTGCCATAGACGACTAAGTTATGACCAGGTGATTTAAGAATTTGCTTACAAGACATGATGTATAAAAGAGTCTGATTTCTACACGTAATGCAAGCATTCGCTTTTACCACACCCAGCAACAGGAGAGTCACGTTGTAACTCGTGTATGACCCAGGGGTAGGCAAAAAAAAAAACCACCGTAGGTGACACATAGCTAAGCTACCATCATCCTCTAAGCTAGATTATACAAACTTGTAGAACGAGGAACACAAAGCCAGTTTTTTGACTCACTCAAATACATTAGGTCTCTCCAGACTACATTTGACTTTAACCAACCACCTTTCAAAGCTGTTTCAGTGTGTGAGTAATAAAATAGAGCTTCAGACGTTCAGAAACCTTGGAGAGTTGACTGTACGACGTAAAATAATAGAAAGCCTTATCCTTAACCTTCTCTCAGATACAGTTTTATAGTATAACAATTTATTGGCATGTGCAGCTACAAAATGTCGATAAAAAGTTTAGGGGTTTTGAAATGTTTCAGTGTTAATCGCTTAAGACTTCTACATTATACTTGCAAATCTATGAACCCCCTACTGGAAAAGCTGTAAAGCACATAGAATAAATATTTATAAAGTGTAGCTAATCGGTTAGGCTGCACTGGTTACAAAAGCCATCAGGTTATTATGGTCACACAGCCTGACGTGGTCAGAGGAACTAAAGTGTAGTGTAGATTCTGACCGTGCCTCGAGGTTACACGAACTGTTATTGACCTACGTAAGGGTTAGGTATGTTTGTTTGTCAGCGTCAATACTAATGTAATGGTGATGGTTACGAAGTATATATATATATATATATATATATATATATATATATATATATATCCTTCATTATAAGTCAGTGTTATTATAATGGATTTATGTGAAAATGTTCTATTGTTTTTGGTGTTATGTATGTACCTGTTTATGTGTTAATAGTTATGTTGAGGAAGATGTGGTGCGGTACTAATATGAAGTGTTGTATTTTTCCAGAATACTGTCCTGGGGAGCTGAGGTACTCGTCCCCCCACACGTCCCGGCCCGTCTCCCGCGCCTCTTCCTTCGCCTCGCTGTCCTCCTCCACCGCCTCCTCCATCACGCACCTCCCACGCCGTTCTCAGTCCTCTCACACGCCATCCAGGTAACTGCATGATGCTCACATGCCACCGCACGCTTCCATGCATACTGCTTCATGTTACCACCCGCGCCGCTCCACGCCACCTCAAATACTCATGCATGCCATAAACTGCAGTGCCACACCACTGCCACATGCATCACCACATGATACATCGCTCTACATTCGATCACACACACACACGTTAGCCTTACGGACTCTTATAGGTTCGAATCCTGTGGCAACCCCCAACTGGTCGATAAATGGATACCAGACTTAGACAGATGTGTGTATGTATACATGCATAGGATTAAAGACATGGTACATTTAGAAAGGTTGGGACTTGGCAACTCTGTAATGCAGAACTAGTATTATTACACACACACACACACACACACACACACACACACAAGTGAATGAATTTATATGAAATAGAGAATGTTCAACAAGTTTAAAATACCCCCCCCCCCTCTCCAACAGCTCAATACAAGTAGGTAATAACACACACATTCAAGGGGGAGACTCCTTCGAAGGATAGAAAATTATGTTAGTGGAAAGGAACAAAGGATGCATTTCGAAGAACCTTCTTGAAATGGGTTAGGGAAGCTAGTGGTATGCCACAGGACTCGGTCATGGGACCATTCCTCCTTTTGATGTATGTAAATGAAATGCAGAAGGTCTTAACTCCCATATGGATATGTTTGCACACAAAGGAAGTAATGAATAATGAGGATTGTATGACCTCCAAAGCTGGCGTGATACATGATTGATGAAATTCAACTCGAGTGAATGAGAAGTAATGAGGAAGGGGAGATGCAAGTATTATCTGCCATGAAACAGGCTACAGGAATATGCGTGTGAGAGGGACTTAGGAGTCGACATTATACCAAACCTGTTGCCAAAGTTCCACTTTAGGAGAAATGCAAAGTAACCATACTCTGTGCTGTTGAATATTAAAAATGCATTGAAATCAGTGGATAAACAAATGTTCGGGAAATGATTCACAGCTTGTATTAGACCAAAACTAGACTACATTTCTCATGTTTTGTCATCACATAAGAATTACAAGGAACTGATGAAATAGATCCTGAGATGGGCAGCAAAGTTGGTATCAGAATCAATAGGACATAATTAGAGTGGGAAATTGGAGGCCATAAATTTGCCCACCTTGAAATAGAAGAGAGAGGGGTTCCTAAACTGGTTTGATGAGGTTGACATTGAATAGTTCTGTAAAAGATACAAAATGGAGTATGAATTTTAACAAGAAACATATTTGAAAAGATGTTTGGGAGTACTTTTGATGTACTTCATCAGATTAGGGAATGAATGGAATAAGCTATGTTGCAGGATAGCTAAAGTTATTGTATGACAATAGAGAGAGTCAAAGAGATGGAAGCTTTGTAAGTGTAAAAATTCCCCCCCCCCTTTCTACACAGAAAGGCAATAACAAATGATTCATAACACTCAGACATATGTAAGCATACATGTCTGTATGTAGATACCTTCACACTCTTTTCTATCACACAATCACACCAGTACCTCTGTATGTAACTCCTCAAACTCCCAAATACATTCCCATACACATGGCTGTAGCAATCTACTTTAGTAAATAACTAAAGCAAATGATTTTGTGCCACTCTATTAAGTATTTATGAGACTCACAATAGTACATGTTATCCATTCATACACTTAATAATCAGGTAAGTTTTGTATGTATAGTTGGTACCAAGAGATGCATCTAGCAAAGATCCTTACCTCTATGCAGACTTCATTGATGTGTTTCTCACCATATTGAGTGTGTAGCACACCATTCTAATGTTTCATGCTTTCACCTGGTATTTCCCACTGCCATATAAATTAAACATAAAACTCCACTTCCAACTTCAGTACAGTATAGTACTCCTAAGTACTTTGTTGTCTACTCCCATACATATTAAAACACTGGCTAACAAATAGTCACTAGCTGGTATGTTAACTTTAGCATGTACACATGTAATTGTATGTAACATTTTTTTAAGCTTAAGCACAAACTTAACCATGAACCTGTCATAACTAAGTCACTTACAAGTCAAAGAATAGATTACAGGATCATTAAAAGCCATAACTTACTACAAAGCTTTTTTCATTTTGTGATTGAACATTGTAAGTCACCAAATGGAATCATGACCTATTCCAAGTAACTCCTGTTAGTTCATTGTAAGTGAATTAGTCATGATATATAATGTAGTAATAACATGCCGAGATAATGTATGGTATAAATATTTTACAGGGGTTCTCGCCGATCTCTGCGGCAGACGAGGTCAGCTTCCAGGTCCAATAGGTCAAACCCTGTCAGTGGGTTCACCCTTCCAGGTGGACTGTCAACATCTAATATTGACCTTGACTCCCAAGAAGATGTTGCAACACTGATTCAAACCCTGAGGAAGGAAAGGTACGGTTTCATTTCCATTTATGTCTGGTAAAAATATTTTGTTTTTGATCTAGATGAGTTCAGGAACACTGATCCTCATACAAGGTATTGCAAATTTAGGTGTGTAATGTGTTCATGAGCTGGGATGTTTATTGTTATTTTCCTTTTTATAGAAAGGGACATAATTTCATAAAATTCTTGTCCCAGGGCAAGAAACTTAATGTGCAGTATCATTATCTTAGGAGGCATAGTTGAGTCATTTGACTCATTTCAACATCTCTCAAAGGTATTTTTACTGATATGTAAGTGCTTGCATGCTTCTTAGGTAATATCACAAAATATTCAATAATCATGATTCCCTAAGGAAGCTATACAGTTTCCATACATGCTCTTACTGAAATGTGTAACATACCCACTGGCTTTCATGTCTCTCATGTAAACAAATAGGTGCATTCTTAAGATCCTAGATCTTGCTTGATTCATTCCTTAGAATGGTTTTTGTTTTCCATGGCAATATCTCCCACTTTTGGATGGTGTCCACACAGCGATCACTGAAAGCTAGTTAGTAAATCCATGTTATTATTATTTTTTTCTCATACAAATTCACCATTTCCTGTGTTATTATTATTATTATTATTATGTATCTATATCTCTGATTTGGAGCAGGTGGCTGGAAATCCTCCCCTCTCGTTTTTTTTTTTATTTTCCAAGAGAAGGAACAGAGAGAGGGGCCAGGTGAGGATATTCCCTCAAAGGCCCAGTCCTCTGTTCTTAACGCTACCTCGCTAACACGGGAAATAGCGAATAGTATGAAAGAAAAAAGAAAATCTCTGATACCTGTTCCATTCTAGAACTCCCTCAGGGGGGATTATTATTATTATTATTGTTATTTTTTTCCTTCATGTATGTTTATCATTTCCCACATGAGCAAGGCTTCACCAGGAACAGACGAAGAAAGGTTGCATTCGCTCACATTCAATCTCTGGCAGTCATGTGTAATACATCCAGAACCACCACTCCTAATCGCACAGACCTTTCTGTGTGTGTGTTTTTTTTTCCCCAGGTGCTTGATAAGCCCTGTTTCAGTCCATTGCCAGCACTTCACCCCCAGTATCACATCACTCCAATTCACTCCATCCCATGCATGCCTTTCACCTTCCTGCATGTTCAGGCCCCTAGCACTGAAATTATTTTTCACTCCATCCTTCTATCTCCAGTTTGGTCTCCCTCTTCATGTTCCTTTCACTTTTGATGCATATATTCTCTTTGCCAACCTCTCCTCACTCATTCTTTCCATATGTCCAAACCAGCACACCCTCTTCAGCTTTCTCAAATGTGCTCCTCTTACTACCACATCTCTCTCTTATCTTTTCATTACTTACTCGACCAAACCACTTCACCCCACATATTGTACTTAATTTTTCAATTCCAACACATCCATAATAATGATGATAATGATGTATATATGTTTGTATATATGTGGAGGGAGCCGAGGGCTGGAAATCCTCCCCTCCAGTTTTTACTTTTCCAAAACAAGTTACAAAGAAGGGGAGCCAAGTGAGGATTTTCCCTCCAAGGCTCAGCCCTCTGTTCTTAACACTACCTCGCTAATGCAGGGAATAGCAAATATGTCTGAAAAAAAATTATTATTATCATTATTATTATTTTTCATACTTATCCATCATTTCTGGTGTTAGAAGTAGCACTAGGAACAGACAAAGAAAGGCTGAACTCATTCACATCCATTTTCTTGCTGTCATGTGCACCAAACCACAGCCCCTCTCCACACCCAAGTACCGTAGACCTTTTCATGGTTTACTTCAGCCACTTCACATACTCTGGTTCAGTCCATTGATGGCCCAGCAACCCTTGTACACCACATCATTCCAGGTCTCTCTATCCCTTGCACACTTTTCACCCTTTCAGCATGTTCAGTCTTCAATCATTAGAAATATTTTTCACTCCTTTCCATCTCCGGTTTGGTCTCCCCCTTCTCTTTTTCCCCTCCACTACTGACAGATGTCCAAACCATTTTACTGCACCCACTTCAGTTCTCTCAACCACATCTCTTATTACCACACCTCTCTCTTAACCATTAGTTACTCTATCAAACCACTCATGCCAAATATTGTCCTCAAACAATTAATTTCCATATCTACCCTCCTCTGCACATCCTCATCTATAGCCCATACCTCATATCCATACAGCATTACCCTGTAACTCATTTCCACTTCCATTATCAATAATTATTGACAGCGTTGTGTAGATGTGAGGCATGGGCTCTAGATCAGAAATTTTGAAGAGGGTGAATTACTTGTAAATGAAATGTTTGAGGACAGTACGGGTGTGAGGAGGGTTGATCAGGTACAAAATGATAGGATAAGAGAGAGGTGTAATAACAAGAATGTTGCAGAGAAAGCTGAAAAGAGTGTTGAAATGGTTTGAGCATATTGAGAAGATGTATAAGGGAAGGTTGACAAAGTTTATATGTTTCAGAAGTGGAGGAAACAAGGAGAAGAGGGAGACCAAATTGGAGTTGGAAAGATAAAGCGAAAAAGATTTTGAGAGCTTAGAGTCTGAACACAAAGGAGGTCATAAGGCATGCAAGGGACAGAGTGAATTAGAGCAGTGTGGTATACTAGAGGCGACATGTCAGTGGACTATACCAGGGCATATGAAGTTGTCAGGGAAAACAACAGAAAAGTCTGTGGGTCCAGATTTTAGTGCATCATATATGGTGGCTAGAGAGTGGATTCAAATGAATGAGGTCATTCTTTGTTTGTGCCTGGTGCAATCTCACCAACATGATAAACATCAAACAAGCATGAAAAAAATATCAATATTATTATGAATCCCTTTTATAGGGCTTCTGCAACTTCAAGGCACCATTACAATCAGTAGCTTTGATGTAATTGGACTTCTTTGCAATGAGAAGTGTCTTGATGAGATTATGATAATTTTCATCTGTTGATGATGATATGGCCTCCCCAAAGGTGACTTTCCACTTGCAGTGTAACCTCATGCAGTCAGGATCTGGTAACGGATAATATATCATGTCTTTATGGATACAGTATATTTTTACAATTTCTGGTAAACTGTAACGTTGTCATTATCCTTAACATATAAGAATGATATAAGAATTGTAATCATTGTGTTGAATATATTTGATTAATTTGTAAATACATGTTTTTTAGATGTGGCAGTATATGTGAAACTGTTTTACATTATGTAGTTTTGGCAAAAATCACATCTTCTGTTGTTCAAAAATCCATCTTCTTTGTTTTCATCATTTATCAACAGTTTTTCACAGAAAATAGATTTTACTGTATGAGTGTATTTGAGTTTTATCATACACTGTATTAGGTTAAAGTTTATTGAACCTCACATTTAATGAAGGAAATGTCTCTAACTTCCTATACATTGTATCTTCCTTATCAGGCATTCCAATCCCAGTGTTCAACTCTTAATTTTTGATGAGGAGAGTTTCATTTTTTAAAAATATATTCCTGTATTTGTCGTTACCATACTATGCCTGCTTGTGGTTACACTGCAAGTAAAATGTGACTTTCAGCAAGGTTAGTAGGGTTAGGGATCAACACCTATTATTGAACTTTGTGTTTATTGACAAGCATGCAAAGGAGAGGGGCAACAGATGGGATATCTGATCATATCTTGGCGGATGGAACTGTGAAAGCTTTTTTTTGGTTTAGGAAAGAAGGAAATGTGTATGAAAGAAATGGTTAAAGTGGTTGAGCATGGAAAAGAGGCCTGTGTACAGATTTACCAGAAGAGATTGAAGTAAGAGTGGCATAGGGTGAGAGTAGATGAAACAAGTGGAATGGGAGAGGAGTGAAGGTATTTAAGGGCAGCAGTGTACAAGTGTCTGGCATGCATAACGTAAGATATGCATTTATATGGAAGGGTAGTGTGAGTGGTTAGATGACAAAGGTAAATTCCTGACATCTGCAGAAAAAGTGTGGAAGTTATTAGGTGGTGTACAAGAGGAAGCAGCTAGAGTTAACAAGCTGAAAAGGGGGCAAATGAGGGATTGAGTGAGGAAGTAACAATGAATTTCAAAGAGAGTAAGAAAATGTTCTGGAAGATGAATAATGTGAGAATAAGAGGGCAAATGAGAGCAACACTGAAGTTGAGTAGATGATGGGGTAGCAGATTTGGTATTTAGATGAGATGGCTTGTAGAGTGCAAGAATCCATTTGAATGGCTTGGTGAAAAGAGAGGTGGTGTAAGTCTTGTGGAAAATGAAGAGCAGCAAAGCTACAAGAGTGAATGGCATTGCAGTTGAGTTTTTCCAAGAAAGGGGTCTTTCAGGCTGATTATTATTTGTTAAGACCAAGATGAGGTGCCTGTGGACTGATAGAATGCATATATTTATCCCTTATATAAAGGCAAGAGGGAGAAAATGAATGTCCTTATTTCAGAGGTATAAGCCTGTTGATTATACCTGATGATTGTATGGGAGAATGGCAGTTTAGAATATCTGATTGGAGAGAAGCAGTGTGGCCTCAGGCGAGGTACAGGATGTGTCCTAAAGTATCTGTGTAAGAAATCCTTGGAGAAAAGGTTAATTGTTTGTAGCAGTAAATTGATCTAGAATAAGCCTATGCCAGGATTGACAAAGAGGTCTTGTGGACAGTGTTACTAATATATAGGGTAAATGAAGAGTTATTAAATGCAATGAAGAGTTTTTAACAGAAGAGTAAGTCATGTATGCTGATAGAAAGGGAGGAGGTGAAAGGTTCTTTATGAAGGAAGGTTTGTATGAAGGACGTATGATGTCACCGTTGATGTGTGACCTGTTTATTGACAGGGTGATGAGGAAGGTGGATGCAAGTGTCTTAGAGCAGGAGGCAGGCTCTCTAGACAGTAGGGTAGGGGTTGGGGGTTAGGGAGGTAAATCGTACGCAAGGGGTAGGTTCTCTGAATAGTAGGATTGGGGAATAGGAATGTAAATCATATATAGTTTGCAAATATACAGCTCTAGTTGCAGACCCAAGAAAGAAACTTCAGAAACTGGGAACAGATTGGGAGAGTTTGTGAAAGGAGAAAGTTGAAAGGGAATTTGAACAAAAGTTTGTGGTAAGATGAAGATCAAGAAGATGAAACAGGATAGTTTAAGAATAAGTTTGAAAGAGGAGGACTTAGAAGAATTGAAGTGCTTTAGATACCTTGGAGTGGATCTGGCAGCAGATGGAACCATTGAGGCAAAAGTTAATCATATGATGGGAGAGGGGCTAAGGTCCTATGTTCACTGAAGAGTGTGGGGAAGGAGAGATCTTTATCTGTTAAGGCAAAGATGGGCATGTTTGAAGGCATTGTAGTACCATCTCTGTTATATGGATGAGAGTCTTGGGTGCTGAATGCTAAAGAATGGAAAAGGATGAATGTGATGGAAATGAAATGCCTCAGCACAAATGTGATTTGAAACAGGTTGATCATATAACAATGACATTTAAGGGAGAGGTGTAGTAGTAAATGGAATATGACTGTGGGAGCTGACTAGGATGTGCTTAAATGATTTTGATGTGTGGAGTGGATGAGCAAAGTGAGACTAAGAGGATATGCATGTTGGAAGTGTAGGGGGGAGGGGAGACCAAGAAGTAGATAGAAGGAGATAGTGAAAGAGACTTTGAGTCGTCGGGTTTCAAAGTTCAGGAGGGTAAGAGGCATGCATGTGATAGAATAAGTTTGAGTGTAATGGTATACAGGGTACAGTGGGCTGAACCAGGGTTAATGAAGCAGTCAGGGGAAACCAACAAATGGTCTTTTGGTTTTAATTGCACAAAAGGGGTTCTGGTTGTGGTGCATTATTCATGACAGCTAAGAGAGTGGATGTGAATGTGTATGGCCATTGTTTGACTGTTTCTGATGCTCCCTTGCTTTGGGGGGAAATAATGACTAGTATGAAAAAAATTTATGGTATGTATATTACATAAAAAAATTTAAAGACCAGGAAATTGCAATAGTAAGATTGGTATATGTAACTCCCAGAACTTGTGAATACTGAAGGAATTTGGACTGGAGGTCTACTTGTAATAACTTTGGACGGCCATCATATCTTGGAAAATTATGATTCGTTATAAAAGAATAGATGGGATAAACAAGATGTCAGCAGGTTATAAGGAAATGAAAATGTAAATGCTGAAAGTTCCTACATGGCAAGACTAAGTTTGTAGATACTGATGACAGTGATATTAGTGAACATAGAGAATTAGGTGGTGTCAGGCTTTTGACCCCATGACAAATTGTATTGAGGAACAAGTTAGTGTACTGTAAAGGATTTGTTATGTAACATAAGATGACCCAGTCATACTGATTTTATAATAGTGGTTATGCACTTAGATAGATGTTGACACTGAATTAAGAAAAACATTGATGAGCATGTATGACATCAATGAAATGTGGAAAAATAATCCTAATATTAACTCATGTTGCCCCAGTGTAATGATGTAAATGTTACAGTAAATTATGGTGGTGAGAAAGAAGGAAATTCTTATAATTGCACCTGGGAATGGAGCTTCATGACTAGGTTTAACTTGATTGAAAAATTTTGATTCAACAAATTCCATCTGAACAATATGAGTGTTTTTAATAATTAACCAGAGCTTTAAAGTTGACACTGTATTGGGTTTCTTACAAGTATGTAGGTTAGTTTAGTTGTGGATAAGCAAGTATACCATGGTTTTATAAACAACATTATCTACTCCTCACTTTGATCAGTTGGGTTGATATAAAGTTGAAAGTACTTGAGAAAGCTGGAACAGTGATTCTTGTGTACTCTTGAAACCAATAGGACCTTTGGTGAGAGATCACAGTATAGTCAAATCTGAGGTGATTGTATAATTACTGTGAAGTAAGCTGTAATGACTGATTATATTCTGTTCCAAATCATATGGTCTGTAGTATTCATTGAGTTGTGATGTGCCTTTTTCAGATTTGATCTTGTCTTGCTTACTAACAGTTACATCTTGACACAGCCAAGAAAATTCTGACATTAACATATACAAGGAACCATTTTCATATAATAGACTGGCATATGACAGGTCGTCTTAGGTGGTTGTTTTGCCAAACTATTGGAAATGCATTTCATGGAATTTTTGGTTTTGCTTTTTTCCCCGTTCACTGGAGGTTCCAGTCGTGGACAAGAGTCCACATCAAGGCTGGACCTTAATTAGAATCTGGAGAGGTATATGAAAGGAAAAAAAGAAGAGACAAGGGAAAGTAATTGCAAATTTTGGTGGAAGTGAAAACTCTGCCTTTTAGATTGTGCCATGTCATAGTCATTAGGAATAAACATAAGAAGGTAGACAGTTCCAAAGCTTTGAGGCATGGCATAGTCATTGGGAATAAACATAAGAAGGTAGACAGTTCTAAAGCTTCAAGGCATAGGGAAAGCAATAGTTAACAAAGCAGCCCACCCTTCAATTCCCAATGACCATGCAATAATCATGCAACACAGCAGCTTGCTGAGTGTTGCATGGTTTAGCAATTAGTGGGGGCACACAAGCAACCAGTTCTCGGGAGCTTAAACCAAAGTAATACTGTACTTATATAGAAGTGAACCAACATTGCAATGTAGAGAAAGTGGATCAAGTTATGAAGTTAGCCTTTGAGAGTTTATAACTTGGACTACTTTCATCTCGACTCAGTCCGGTGAGGTTGCAGAGCTAGAACCACTCCTAGTGTGAAAACAGTACTCCATACAAGGACGGATGATTTCTTTGTATGCATGGAGCAACTGTTCGGGAGAAGAGAAATTTCGACATCTAAACAAGACTCCAAGTTTCTTAGAGACAAACTTAGCTATTTCTGTAATGTGGGATTTCCAAGATAGAATGGATTATAAAGTAATAGATTATGTTCATTGAATGAAGAGATGGATCTAGAGAACCATCGAAGGAGTGAGGAAAGTTGTCAGGAATTTTTGGTTGAGAGATTGGATAGAAACTGAATCTTGTAGACATTAAACCTTACCAGATTTCATCTGCCCTACTGAGAAACCCTGTCCAGGTCTTGAGTTTATTGAGGAAGTTGTGTAGAGATGAGATGCAGATCAAGAGAAGAAGGAGCAGAATTGAAGGATGTGGAAGAATGCAGGTTTGAGTCATCAGCATATGAGTGCATATGGTTATTTGTAGCACAAAGGAAATCATTTTTGAAAAGGAGAAAAAGTTTAGGAAACAGGACACCACTGTTGATGAAGATAGGGGGAGAAGCTAATTCATCAACAACCATTGATATAGATTAGCCAGAGAGGAAAATAGATATGAGGGAGCAAAGGGAAGGAGGGAAGCCAAAAGAGAGCTTAGAGATGAGACCCCAATGCCACACTGTCAGAAGCTATGGATATGTCAAGGACAACTACATAGGATTCCCCAAAATCTTTCAGGTATGATGACCAGACATTAGTACTATAGGAAAGAATATCACTTGTGGGTCTAGACATACGGAAGCATATTAGTGATCAGGAAGAAGGCTGTGAGTTTCAAGAAGTCTGAGGATATGGGAGCTGAGGAGGGATTCAAACACTCTGGAAGGGATATATGTCAAAGCAACAGGATGATAGTAAGAGAGGTTAGAACAATCACCCTTCTTATGGTGAGATGTACCAGTGCATGCTTCCAAGAAAGAAAGGTTCTGGTTTTTAAACAGAGATGGAACAGATGAACAAACACAGGTGCAAGTTCAGAGGCACACTATATCATTACATAGGAATGAATGCCCTTTTCAAATAATGTTTGGATTAGTAGTAAAGTGTCTTTCAGCACAAATAAGGTTTTTGTGTAGCTATTAATGTTTTGGCTGATGGTGGGTTGAGATCAAAGAAAGAAAAGTGTTTTGTTAATTTTCAGTTTAGATATTTAAGGTATAAAATCTCTGAAGTTGGAATTCAGCATTTACAAGACAGCGTTAAAGCCATATGGGATTCTTCTACTCTAAGAAATGTGTCGAGGTTGCACTTTTTTGGTGCAATATTGACATTTTATTGTGGATTCATATCTGACATACAGTGTCTGCAAGAAACATTGTCTGCCCCCATATACTTTTAGGGTGATACATGCCTAAGGTTTATTGTGGGTACAAGGGTATGATGCTCTCAAGGTGAAATCATTGTACGGTTGGTTATTAAGACTAGTGTTCCTGACAGTTTAAGCACCAGCTTCCCCCCTCAGTGTGCCTCGTGCTACCTTGAGG
>JAUUDZ010438497.1:0-24775 GCA_032361705.1 Panulirus versicolor
TTAGATGATTAGTTAGAGTGGGGGAGAAGACAGTATAAATTATAGGAGGAGTATAAGGGTGAGTTTTAGACTTGGAGTGGAAATTATGAGGGAAAGCCCAGGTTTCTCGAGTTATTGGAGTGCAAGATTAAAAGAGGAGGGATGTAAAAGTCCTCTTCTCAATCATCATGCATATGTAGCACTCGATGGCACTGTCCAGGGGAAGGCACTACCCAAAGACTGGCACCATCCAGAGCTGGCACTGTCCAGGGTAAGGCACTGTCCAGAAACTGGCACTGTGCAGGGTAAGACACTGCCGAGGATAAGGCACTACGCAGATTGGCACTGTCTATGGAAAGGCACTGCCCAGACACTGGCACTGTCCAGAGACTATCACGCATAAGCGTTGTTCATGGCATTAAGCACAGGACCAATATGATTATATCAAACTTCAGCTGCATATGACGTTTAGACCACGATACACAAATCGGGCACCAGATGGATGCAGAGAACTTTAAACTAGAACCCATGAAAGACCTCACTAGCAATGGTATGACTCAGAACATCTGATAATCCCCTAAAACAGCTTATTTCCTTTTTTAAACCAACCATTGACATTTACCTACATTGACATTTGTACTCTTCAGCTTATGACATTTATCTTGCCAAGAGTAGTGGCCTGGAACTCCATGGCTGACGTCATCTCGCCATCCCACATATTGAGTCCTCTGCTCATCCCACACACTAAACTCATCACCCCAACCCACACACTAAGCTTACCTCGTCATCCTACACGCTAAACTCGCAACGTACAAGATATTAAATCATCCCTGTACAACTAGTTGATAATGACATGTACCCTACGACAATAACTTACACCCACCTCCAACACAGTACATAATTATAGTAGTATCTACCACAATAACAATGACCCCACTACATCTATCTCACCACACAATTAATAACATCTACTTCCAGTACATTCGTTCCACCATACAATCACTATATACCACCACCCCACAGCTAATTGCATCTACTTCCCCACATGACTAACATAATGATATGCTATCACCCGCTACTATAAATACATATAGAAATATATATATATTTTTTACCTGTTTTGATCAGCATACTGGATCTCATATCAGAGCAGTTAGTAGCCTTTTTTCCATACTGCGAAACTCTTTAAGACATTCTTTAAAACTCGGCCGAAGAGATTATGATGACTCAGCCTGCGTGGAAAAGAAACCTTATAAAGAAACATGAGCATTACCAGGAGGATGAATTTATAACACTGAAAAAAATGTCACGGGTTGAAAGACAGTGACTATAGCCTGTAATGGAAGAAGCTAGATGCATGGTAAATGGGAAAAACGATAACTTTAGTGAAAAAATATATATATGAAAAGGAATGACACAGGGTATGAAAGTGGACCTCACTTTGGAAGAATTCATATGATTTAATGATCATGAAAATACATGATTATTTGGTGCTGAATGTTTTTACATACTTGAACGCGTGCAGCGCGAGACCAGCCCTCACTAAACCATTTATGAGATACAGTAGCAGTAAATGAACATTACTCACAGCGAGTTGAAGAAGGAGCAAACATGACTGCAGTTTGTCGTGTGGGAGGCGTTGGCGTCCTTGGATGGAGCGACGCTGCTGTTCCAGACGACTTCTCCCCGTCCTCTCTCTTCCCTCACGCCGCTGTTCCAGGTGCCCTCCTCGTTGGGTATGTTTGTCACAATTCTCTCATCTTTAGCGCGGTTTTCTCTGTTAATAGCGACGGCTTTGGTACATTTCCCGCTGTTGCACACCTGAAAAATAGTATGCACTGAGCAGGTCTGAGTTTCTGTTTAGCGAGAAGGGAGGTGTTGCAAAGCCGATACCATCACTAAAGCACGGTGCCTGAGGCAAGATGCAGATTTTCACGGAAATTAACATTCAACACAAGGTAGATTTACAGCAACTACCAGTGTTCAGTCTCAAACGTTAGGATAAAAGGATGGCAAGAGGAAACACAAGATGTGACCGTACTGAGAATAAGAAAAATGCATTTAAACCGTAGAAAACAGGTGGTAGAACACAAGCCTATCTCAAAAGTGGTACGAGAAGAACGACGAAACCAAGGGAAAAGACCTATATAGGAGTAGGACTAGAGTGGAGCCAATGTGGAAGACAGTGAAAAGATGAGAGCCTATGAGATGTGCGGGTGGGTAGGTTGTCCTAATAAAAAAAGAATTTAAGGTAATAAAGATGCGAATTGAAGACGGTTCCTTGTTGTCATGGTTACAGGAAGACTGTTAATGTTAGTATCCTGAGAGAGGCCAAAAGTCAGGAGAAATGAGAGAAAGGGAAGGTTAATTCATGATCATCCATGGTAGATCTTTATATTATGATACTCGAAGGTATATCTGGCTGGTAGACAAGGATAGTGTGTCCATCAGCAACTCATGGGTGGGCCGTTTTGATACCTGCTTCTTTCCCTATACGTTGAAGCTCTGGAACTCTCGTCCCTTCCTGTCTTTCCCAATAACTATGACCTAACACATATCAAAAGACAGGGTTTTCCTTCCTCAAAAATTCGTAAATACTTTCCCTTGTTTTTTCTTTTTTCGTTTCATAATTCTCTATATTCCAATTAAGGCCCGGCCGTGACGTGGACTTTTGTCCGTGACTGGAGCCTTCTATTTAAAAAAAGTTACGTAAAAAGATGATGTACATAAGAGGGCAGGAAATAAATTGTTTATGTATTGCATGGAACAGTGATATGGTACGTACTTACAGTGATACGGTACTGAATGATAAGGTACTACATTATGTCAGAAGCTACTTCCCTGACAGACTTTACAACACACTATTTCAATACTTACCCCACTGACCTTACACCACACAATGACAATACTCACTTTCTTCTTTGATTTTGCAACGCAAATACGTCCGTACTAAACTGTCTCGCAAACTATGTACCATACTACATCAGCACTTACTTCCCCCACTGACTGCATACCACACTACGCTTTTCTACACAGTGGTGTAGAATCACTGATGGAGGTAGCTAATGACGTGCTTGTGCAGAGTCAATTGAGGAAATAGAAACCAATGGAGTGTAGGGCAAAGTCAGTGGGGGGAAATAGGTACTGACGAAGAGTGGCGTAGAATCACTCAAAATGTAAGAGAAAATGACACAAGATCCGGGTCCTTCCCGGAAATCCATTGTCAACTTTCATTTGAATTTCATAACAGGAGGATGTGCTCGGTCTGTGGCCGTGGGAAGACCTCCCAACATATCCGACTGGTCTAGTACTGAACAATCTAATTACGCAAAGAAGCGCAACACACAACGTGATCCAGATTTTTGTTTACATAGTAAATGAACTCATGGACCATCACACTCACAGTAAAGACATGGCACATATACTCAAGTTAAGAAAGGGGGAAACACGAATGTATAAACAATCTTCCCGTAAAACACAAATGGTAATCACACACACACACACACACGCACACACGTAAAGCTAAGCATGCCAGTATTTCTGTCCACCGTGAAGTTACCATGAAGATTATGATTAATAACTTCCTCATAAGTATCCTTTTCATTCACTAAATGACGCGTAACTTGCAAGTATATGATAAGTCAGTTTTGATTTTCGGAATATTCTTAGAATACTATTGCTCTTTTAGTAAAGAGTTAGAGTTCTACAATAAATCCGATGCAAAAATTACATGATCGCCAGAGACGAGGTTGGTTAAAATTAAAGTCCTGTTAAATTCACCATACTGCCTTATGAAAGGTGTATGATGGAATATTTCCTTTTTATTTCTTTTTATCGATCCACTAGATTGGATAACCTGGAACATCTACCCCACACATCGAACATCTTTGAACCGAAGGGTAATTATGAGCAGGTCTGAGCATATAACTTCACACATAGCGCGACTTATCAAAAGGTTTCTCACAGGTGGTCTTCACCAGCGGCATAGCCAATACTCAGCTAGGACATAGAAGAGGAACTTAGCGACACAACCAGGGTCAGGTGGGACACAGAGGAGGAAAACCTGATCAGCGACACAGCCAGGGTTTAGGTGGGACACAGAGGAGGAGAACCTAATCAGCGACACAGCCAGGGTTTAGGTGGGACACAGAGGGGGCACATGATCTGTGTGATGACCATCCATTGTTATGATACAATTAGGAGACCTGGAGGAACTAATTGTTTATCATTCGCTGATGTGAAGACCGAATTCGCATATTCACGTAATCCTTCATTTTATCACCAGCATCACATCGCAGGTTGAACCATACTTCTGAGAATGAAATTGAGAGACATGGCTCCCTGTGCAGGTAGAGGGGTTGATCAACAGGAAACCTTTATGTGGATTGGTTGTCACCATTTATGTTGGCTAGGGAGGGTTAATACCGGCGGAACGATGAGCAAGCACTACAGTGGATGTCAAAGGTCCTCTCCTAGCCTAGGTTGCTGTCTTTTCTTTCTGCCTCACATATGTGTGGGTTCCTGGAATTCAATCCACAGACTGATAACAATGTCATATTACGCATAGAACTCGACAATACATAACTCCCTCGACTCTTAACCTAAACTCCAAATTACCTTGCAATGAGTGCTACATCTTGGCCCTGCTTAATAGCAAAACCTCACCATAGGTAAAGGAAGTTCAAGATAAGGGTTCCACAAGCGTTGAACTCCTGCCCTGTGCTGTACAAACAAATAATTACACACAAACACAAGAGATGAGACCAAATTATCGTAAAACTCCTCCGTCCTCTTAAGGTACACATAAGTAATTACACACACACATGGTATGGAAGTTGCAACTTCGGAAAGGGGGTCATGTTATATAATGAACTGGTTATATCCATTATTGGGGATATGGATGGCGTCCGGTGTCCAGAATGTAGAAGCGAAAGCATAATTTGTACATGCCTGGGAAGTGTAGTTTCTGATGAGCTTATATGTCTGGTGGATTGCAGCTTAAGCTGGGTTGGAGGGGGCATATTTTTTTCTTTTCTTTTAGCGCTTGTTGGGTAAATACAGTGTGACTGTTTTTTGTTAGTGTCGTGTTTGCTGGGGGAGCGAGGAATCTGTATAGAGAATTGAAGTGTGGGTAAGGTTATTGATTTGTACTTGGCACATAATCCATAATATTTGTCAAAACAGTGATAACAATGAGGTCAGGAAAGAGTTAGCAGTTAGGTATTTCCTTTAATATATGCTTAGCAATAAGGTCGACCATATACAACATATACATCGCTGAACCCCCATATTAACATACCAAGAAATGTTTATAAAAAAAATCTATTCTACTTATAGAAAAATAAGTGTATTAGTTTCATACACAATATCATAACCTATTCTTTTAACATATAAGAAAATCTACGACGAATAATTTTCTCAGTATCATAACAAGGCAATTTTCTAGAATGCCTTAATCTTCCTAATATTTGTCCCAGCGTCCAGCGCTGAGAGCACAGGTTATTCTAGAATCCTTACATTCACTTTTAACGATAAGCCTAACCTTACTACATACAGACGAGAAGAAAAAGACAAGGTGCATGAGGTACTACTACTTCACAAAGGTACGTGCGCGGTGGACAGTTATTGTGAAAAAGAACTATTCTTTTTCCTCCTTTCAGAGGGAAAGATCCTAATGAACATGACGGTTCGATCCTTGTTCATGAAAGTGCGATTCTTGGTTGAGAGAGACGGATGGATGGCTTGGTCTGACTTGGAACATTAAGGATCAACTCTAAGGCTAAGCAACCATACCCGAATGGCTCAGGATTTGTACCGTCGTGCTCAATACCGACGTGGCTTTAAGGGATTCATTCTATCGCCGGGCCCAAGGAATTAAGATGTATTGTGTAGGTATGATGCAGATCGAACGATTTTCGGGTCAAATGAAACAAAACAGACTTAAGAGACGCAAGCCATTCTCCTTCAAACCTGAGTGTGTCCAACCAATAAGCAGGGGCAATCTTCTTAATACCGACCATAGAAACGGTTGGTAGGCAGCCATTTTAAATGTCACATCAAAAACGTTTTTCAGGTTAATTAATACCGCTATAGTATCTCGACAGATGCAGGTCTACATGAACCATCAAAATGACGGGACGTCTGTCACCCAGCCGTCCACACCGTCCTGCCAGCTCTACCTTGTTATGATAATGAGGTTACTTCTGACGTCACCAGTGACGAACATTTCAGCAACCGGACGCTATGTTATGCCGCAGAGCATGTCCCTCAACGACGTGTTATGTAAACACCGGATGTCCCGTGGTGCTCCAGGACTATACCCTGGGATACAGTTACAAGTACCAGTTCAAACTGCCTATCGTATATATTATGTTGATTTTTATTGTACATTATCGCTGTTTCCCGCGTGCATCTCACTAACTGGAATCTCCTCACATCAGTAACCGCCGTAACCCTTCGTACTCTGTAAAGATTTTGTTTTGACGTTCCATATTTAATTTTGCAGAGAACAGAGTTCCTGTAAGAGAGGCAGTCTGAAGCAGCAGCTCTTGTGGAAGCGTCCCAGGGTACAGCAAGATAGTCATTTTGAATTGTCTCTCGTAACTGTATCTCAAGATAAAATACCAGAAGCAGTTGTGTTGTTTGTGTGTGTGTGTGTGTGTGTGTGTGTGTGTGTGTGTGTATATATATATATATATATATATATATATATATATATATATATATAAAACCACGATTAGGTTGAACACTCACACTGTACCAAAACTTGGTGATACAGAATAAGGAGCGATACATGCATTGATAAAATGCATGTACTCAATATTGTAGCAAATCTTGATAGTAGTTTCTAAGCTATATATCAAGCATCTGGTTATGATCAGCTACTTTTGTTTACTCCGTCGCAAACTTTCCTGGAGGAAAAGGTGTCGTGCAGACTACGCTATTTTGAACCGTCACAGTTTTATCCTTGACCTGGTCAATGGGTGAAGGGAAGGTGGGTTATCCTTTGCTGTGGTAACCCGGTGGTGTATGGAGGAGACTGGGGTTGAAGAGGGGTGGGCGGGCAAAATAATAATGGTCTGCTTCGCTTTCTGACTGTCGGCCAACCATTCACCGTAATCAAAACTCCAGCACAAAATCGCTTAATACGATGGAGGGCGAAGCGTTCGGCGACCTCCACACGATAGTTTCTCTTGCCATATTCCGGGTTGCTATCAAACTACCCTACAGGGTACTACACAACCCTTGGCTTAGGGGCATAAACTCGTGTGAGCACATTACGTACCAGTTCTAATTCTACACAGAATCGCTGACAGCATGCATTTATGAAAGTATGCCTTACATGTCCTATTCAATGCTTTTCCAATTTCTTTACCTTCAAGTGATAAGGATAATTCTAATACCACCAAAAAATGGTCGGTTAGGGGTCAGGGGACGACAGCGTAGGTTGCACACTAGTGGCAGGGCAACCATTGTGCAGCAACAGTGCAAAGGTAATCCAGTAGTACGACAACGGTCGTGCAACAGTAGAAGAAAGGTAGTTTAGTGGTTCGTGCGGTAGCAGAACATAGGTCGCTTAGTGGCAAAGTGGTGCCCGTGCAGCGGCGACAAGATCAGAGGTTATACGGAAATCTAAAATCTTAAATAATTAAATTTTTAAAGTTAGATTAATGAAAGTTTAGTCTTGAAGATCATTTAAACATTCTCCAAGTACCGTTGACTAAATAACTGAACACCATTTTCAACTTAGCTTTAAGAGATGAGGTAACAGGAGTAGAATGGCTTATGTTAGATATCTAAATGCCATAATGAGATGGTGTACAGTTCTACCATAAACTGGCAGCTAGACTTACATCAGTAATTAAAACTAAAGGTAATAAATAAATACAGTCGAACTAATATGATACTATAAACAAAATTATAAATATCATGAGAATTCTTCCCAAAATCATTAACGGGAGTTAGTCAGCCCTTTGGATATTAAATTTTGTTTTGGCAGATGAGGCAAATCAAGATTGTGCTCTGGCGTAAATGCTCCGTCCTAACTATTGCGGCAGAGTACCCGTCACATTTACCTCAATCTGTAAGTACCCTCGATTCTTAATTGACATTGACATAATATTTTCTCAGCAAAAGATTACAAAAGGAAAAAAGTCAGTATAGATAATATCACATATCACGTACTGTCATATCATACACACATCTATGAATCTCGAACGTAACGAAAACTTCGAAGCCAAAAATAATTTAGGTAAAAATTCAGCAGAGGTGATATCACACATCACATACTGCCATATCTATCACATCGTCTAATCTCTATAGAGTTTCCAAGAGTAGATATCAAGTAGATTTACTGGCTATCCTTGCCTGGATGCACTCGATAGGCAGTCTAACCCACCATCCTTTATTCGGTATATACCTGAGCTTTTGTGGCTCGCATCTGCCGTGCCCTCCGACAGATGGCGAGCCGATGGTGTTGCCGCCTGGATTATTTATCCCAGGGACTTTACTCTCTTTTCTTCCCTTCTTGGACGATTTATTCTTGTTCTTTTTCTTTTTGGATTTCACTTTCTTACATTTAGAATTCTTACTTTTGCATTTGTTTTGTTTGCTTTTCTTTTTCTTCTGTGACTTTTTCATCATTCCTGTCGTTTTCTTAATTCTCATGATTCGGATTTTCCATCCCTTACCCTCCACAAACTTCAGTCTCTCTTTGATTATGATCTGTGTCGGAGTTTCTATCCTTCGAATTTTCTCAGGCTTCTTTATGTCCTTTATCTTTTTCTTCAGTTTTATATTTGTTATTTCATTGTTGGCAGTAAGTTTATTTTTCTTAGATTTATATTTTTTCTTAATTTCCTTCTTGGTTTTACCCTTCAGTTTCCCTTTTTTCTTGGTTACTTTCAGCTTTCTAGCTTTATTCTCTTTGCTTTTAAACTTAATTTTCTTTGGATCTGCGCCTTTTCCTTTTGTCACTTTTTTCAATTTTGCCCGTGTTCTCTTTTCACCACTCTTGTTCTGTTTCTTCTTCCCTTTCTTTTCTTTATTTAACTTTCCCTTCTTCATTTCACCAGTCTCAATCTTCATTCGTTTAAATCTGGTTTTCTGAAGACTTTTGTTGTCATTTCCCGTTTTCGCTATCTTAGTCTCTTTTTCTACCTGCCTTCCACTCCTAGTTTTTTCTTTTTCGATGCGTTTCGCTGTTTTCTTTGCTTTTAAGCATGTCCCTCTCTTGCAGACCTGAAACAAGATAAGTCTGTAGCAAAATACGTATAAGAAGAGACAGGCTGAGTCAATGCTATCAATATCAAAATCTATCATTCTCGTTCTAGTAACACAATGAGACTTCTGAAGACGTTTTGATCTGATCTGGTTGGTTGATTATTTCAGCTTTAGGCCTACCGACAAGTTCAAGTTGCAATCACTAACTGAAAAAAACAATCTTGAAACACCTTCAGTTACTCAAGACAATTCTTAGATCATTCTCACTCTAAGACCGCCATGTGACGTGTGCAATGTATATGTTCCTAAGAGGGTTGCGCTGTCGTGATGCATAATATCAATATATACGGTGTCTGTCTTCACCATGTTGTGGCGCATGTGTGTTGCTACACCCCCTGAAGAGTAGTAGTAGAAGGAGGAGGCGGAAGAAGAGGAGGAAGATTAGGAGGAGGATGAGGAAGAGGAGGAAGATTGGGAGGAGGAGGAGTAATTAGCAATCATTAACAACTGAGGTAGTTACATCATCATTATCAGTAGTTGTAAGGCTTGTCGTAACAGTAGTAGTCATAATGGTAATAGCAACATAGCTAGCAGTAGCAGTAATGGCAGAAACAGTACTAGCTAAAGTAGCAAAGTCGATAGCAGTTGTAAGCGTGGCAGTGTTTGTCAGTTGCTACATTACTGTCTACCTCGATCTGCCTTCCACACTAATGACATAACCCTCAACTTTCCACAGTTACAACACTGCGTAGCTCTACATCAAACAAACCTTCGCACCTCAGAACTAGCTGTATGTGCTCACATTCACATATATAACCACACATCTTCACATCCTCCAGTCTGAACATGAACGCATCCTTACCTAACACCTTAACAGCCACGTACCCCGACACCATCTCATAACGTTTTATATACTCAAACCTCAACAGTAAGGGGAGGGCGTGCTACACTTGTGCAGGTCTCATATCTGTAACATTTTGTCATCGAAAGACTTTTTAAACTTCTATATACTGCCTACGTTCACATTTTCTATCAGTCACTTTATTCACTTGGCTTTTCCATTATTTTGCGGACGACATTCTTCAAGGGAGACCGGTCTGTAGTTAAGCCCAACTTCTCGGTCTCCTTTATCAAAAGTAAGCACAACATCTGCCCTCCTCCACTTCACTGGCACTTTACAAACTTCCTTCAGCAACATCTTGAACATTTCATTCGGCTTTTCAAGCGTATCTCCACTTCTTCAACACACCTGGTGAAACTTTATCAGATCCATGAACCTTATATGGGTTTACTGCCCTTTATCCTGTTTAATTAAGTCTTTTCTAAAGTTTGATGGTTCTTATTTTCCTTCCGTATCACTGACGTTGGAGCTATAGTGTCTTCCACAATGAAAACAGTTTTGATCTTGTCATTTAGCTTCTCGCATATCTTTCCATCGTAATGTATGATTCCTTCCTCTGAATCCCTTAACCTGATTAGCTGCTGTTGTAGCAGGAGTTTTAATAAATTCCTGGAATAGTTTTGGCTTACCTCCTGCCTGGTTCACAAAACTATTTTCAAAGTTTCTTTGCTTCTCCTTTTTTATATGCTGTTATACTCATTGCTTGCTCCCTCTATCTTTCGAATGTTGGTTAGCTGTAATGATGCCCGTATCTCCCCTACACGTTCACAGATACATTTATATAACAAGGGTAAAGAGTCTAATGATTGACAAAAACTTTAACTAGAATCTTTACTCAACTAACTACCAATCAATAATAGAAAACATATTTCCTCTTTTTCACACACTCTAATCTTAAATGTTCCTTCCCTCATAAACTTTGTTACTTCATCTTAATAATGCAATTTTCAATTATTTAATCATATGCGTTCATATCTGTGTGAAATTACTTATTTGCACATGTGGGATGGATCTTTCGCAAAAGTAGTGTCCTAATTCAGTTCTTTTTTAATGTTCTTATACTTCATTCTTGCCTAGCCTGTTTGGTGTGCACTCCTTTGCTACTGAAGGAATACTTCCTCACTTCCCTCCTAAATCCTTCTCTCTCTCTGTCTCTCTCTCTCTCTTTTGCTTAGGTTTCTGTAACTGACTCCTTGTTTAGGATTTTCTTTTGACTACAAAGACATGGTCCATGTAAACATCTCTGTTTCCTCCGAGGAATCTTTAAGACGTTGTAATATCTCCCCTGGTCCTCCTCTACTTCTCGAGTGTGGGAAGGTCGAAGGCTTCTGTACTTGGTTCTATACCATCTTCCTCGTATTCCTTTTGACCTCCTGTAGTATTCCAATGTGTCATCTCAGATGATGAGACCAAACTGATGAACCATCTTCTGGCTTGGTTCGCATACAAGTCGCATTTATTTTCCCGAATGTCTCACCATTCACATGCATGAAGGCAATTCTATCACGGACCAAACTATGATATACCATCCTCCTTTTCCTTCCCACATGATCAACTCCCACGTTATTCTCACAGTAACTCGTGAACCCAAATCCTTATTTGGTAGTCTGGGCTGTCGCTAAATTTCCCATCTTCATTTACCTTACATTTACCAGAAGTAAAGTTCATGAGCCAACTGCTTGACTGCATTTTGTTTAAGTCTCTCTGCTATACTTGGCCCTCGCTGACACGACACATCTCTCATTGTCTTTAGCAAAAATAAGAAAAAAAATATGTACCGGTATGACTCCATTCCACATGGCAAGTCATAAATCAGAAACAGTAGTGGTTCCAGCACAAAGCTCTGAGGGGACTACTCTTCTACCACCGTCCAGCTTCAGATGGTTCCCCTGACATGTGCTTTTAGCTATCTCCCACTTGGGTAGTTGTTGGTGCATTCAAGTAGACCTTGTCTGATGCCAACTTGTGACTCAAGTGTGTATGTGTGTGTGTGTGTGTGTGTGATTAATTACCTATTGGTGCTGTACGGAGAGGAAGTTTTACACTTGCTGGGCCTCATCTCTCGAATACTCTCTCCATTCATCCACCACTTATACTATAAATATTTCTTTACATCCTTATTTATGAGTTTCTTACTTAATTTTATATGTTCTCTGGCTGCCATAATCCTACATCTCTTAAAATGTTGTGTGTGTGTGTGTATGTGTGTGTGTGTGTGTGTGTGTGTGTGTATAGTTCTACAGCGAAGAGGAAAGGATAGTAATGGTTCATGAGACAAGTGAAGTCGATTCAGCGGAGTGAGAGCGGAAGTTGTCAATCGTTACAGAAAGCCTTAGGGCTTCAGGTTCCCTCGCACTACTACACACACGAAGGACAACCGTCTGCAAACACCATTAAGATCAGGGGGTCACGTCTTACCTTGGAATTGCCACAGGAGGTTCCGTCAAGAGCCGAGGCTGAAGGGGTCCTCAGGAGGCGGCCTTTCCGACACCAAATCTCCCGACACACGTCCTGTGGGAGGCAATGACGTAACATCACTAAGCTGCCAGGTTTTCGTGAGGACGAGACTACAAGAGAACTGGCTGGCCTAAAGCTCATGATCAGATACAGTGGTTCGATTATTAGAGTTTTACACGAGGCAATGCAGCCAAGAAGGTAAACATCGAATGGCTGAGGACAATAACCAATGTGTATATACATAGACTGACATATCTTCTGATGAGACCCCCACAAACCATTACGTAAACTAGGGCTGATGAGAATATGGAGAAGACTTACGTCAAATGGACTCTGTGAGTTGCTGAAGTGCTGCCAGCCTTTGCCATACATGTAGTAGCACTGGTCATGCGCGTCGAACCTCTTGCCAGGTGCAGGTCCGTTGTGGTTCTTTTCGTCGGTGTTAGGAATGTGGGTGCTTGTCGGGGTCAGGCACGAGCCCCTGGGGACAAAAGGTCAAGGATCAGCTCAAAATTCAGGTTTCGATACAGGGAGAGGAGTGCAACGTTCGAGCATGGCCGATATGAAAGTAATGATGCCGCTGATGGATGTCTGACAGAGAATATGCAACCTAAATCATCCACTCCGTATTCTTGATACTTACATCTATCATATCAAAGGAAACACAACCAATGAACAACTTGTTTAATAGATTTAGTTCCTTGGTGGATCATCTCTACATTCTCTTCTTACACTTTCTATTGTACTGTTTCCTTGACACGTCCTAATTCGTCAGTCACAACCGAATTTCAGTCTCGTACCTCCCTCTTGCTCTCCAGCTGCCTGCATTCCATCTCTCTTCTGCACACACACGACAATCCACTCATACCCACAGCTGAGGAATGTGTCGACTTAAGTACGTGGACTCACTTGGTGCTGAGGAAGGAAACGAGGCTGTTTTTGGAGCAAGATGACCAAGTGGTGGCTCCAGACGCCATCACCGGTGACATGATGAACTTGTTTTTCTTGCACTTCCAGGTCTCCAAACCGCCGTCATGCTTCATGTTCAGGCTGAGGGGAGGAGACAAGCGTAGTGTGGAGTCAGATCAGGACTTGTAACAAGGTCACAGAGTCTTAAGTCACAAGTCTTCGACGTTCAAAGTCCCCAATTTTTAAAACATCCAATTTCTCAATTTTCTAAGGTAAAAAAAAAGAATAATGCATTTACTGCTTTAACAGACACAGAAAATTGAATTCAAGTCTTATGCCAGATCTGACACCGAAAGCATATCCACTTGAGTATTTCATGAGGAGAACAATAGTTTTTTTTTAGAGGGTTCGACATTTCAAAACTATCCCACGAGATGCTAAGAAAGGTGTTGAGAGTTAAACAGACACGCCCTTTCGTTCTGGGATCCTGGAAGCTTGTGTACAAGTTCAGAGGGTGGGTCCTTCATCCCTGCCCACCATAATGACACGATAGTGATGCCACAGTAACGGTTCAGTGGTACCATGTCGTCACAGGAGCATCAGAGTAGTACCATAGTACTGCCAGTCATACCATAATGATAGTACAATAATACCTCAGTAACGCGGCAAGAACACCATAGCAATATCTCAGTAACAGCATAGTAGTGCCTTACGAATACCACAGATATCCTTACTGATACTACAGTAATACCATAGTAATACCTCAGCACTACCAAAGTAATACCCCATCAATACCATAGTGATACTAGCGCTCTTCTGAAAGGCCTGTTAAAGTAACCCAGCCAGACTAACCTGTGCCCCATCTCGTGGGCGATGATGTAGGCGGCGGAGAAAGAGGTGCCTTCGTTGATGGTGCACGAGAAGGAAGAGGAGCACATTCCCCCGACGAAGGCAAGCCCCACGATTGATTTATCGGAGGGCTTCTTGCTCCAGAGGTCGTGGCCAGACAGGAGGAGGGCGTGATCCCAGCCCTTGGACGTATCCTGTTGTTGGTAACGAGGCAGTTCATCAGGAGAACGCAAGATAAATAGGAAGTAGGGCAGTAACCACTCCATACATGCAGGTTATCTCCAGCTGCATTTTCTATTTATCATTATCTTTGAGAATATCGAACACAAATAGATAAAAGAATGAGCTCTTGATTACAAAGACGAAAATATATTTTTTTTTCCATGAAAAATCCTAATATACAGACATGCTCAGCTTCAAGTATTCCGGCCTGATGAATTCTAAGCTCCAAGACCTGGAGAATAGACTTGAAAAAAAAAAGTACGCTGAAGTAGTAATACACGTCTGTGTTTTGATACGGGTTATACCACGACCTACCCGAGGATTTTTCTGGGATTGCCACCTACAGAACTGCTTGAGGTACTTGTAAATGTCGCCTTTGTTCTGGCTGGGTTTCCCAGTGCCCAAGACCTCCACTCTCTTGACCAGCATCCCTATGTTCACGCCTTTCAGCGAGGCATCGCCGTAGAGACGGTGGACCTGCAGAAGAGTGAAGTTATAAGAAACCAGCGTAATCATCTTTGATCTTGCCATTTATTATATGGGTACCTCACGTCATTCAGTTTTCCCAAGTCTTGAAGAACGACTCAAATACCATTCTAATGCTTTGTGGATGCTGAAGAAAAACAGGGCCATTTGCACGGCACATTTGCAATTTTCCCGTCCATGTATAAGTAGAAACTAACGTATCTCTATGTTTGAATAAGACTATCAGATCATCAGTTTAATCCCTATGATGAGAAGCTTCTACGGTCATTTGTTGCTACAAATGACACTTTAGAAATTATTACAAGGCTCAGAAATCGAGGTATAAAGTTTGGGAAGTCTTATAGTTGGATTGCTGTCCTGAAGCACTATTGATTCAAGACATTTTACAGGCATGGCGACAGGTGTCGTTGTAGATAATACAACAGAATTGGGTGTGTGAAACATGATGCATTAGACACTACAGGTTACAACAGGGCTGGGTGTACGACACCTACAAGATAGACACTATCATAGTACTGGATGCACTGAAAGTAGAATGACAGACACAAAATAGAACTGGATTACGTCCAGGACTCTGTGTAACGCTAGAGGCATAAGAAACTAAAACAGGAATGGGTCGTACGATAGTGGACAACAGACAATACAACAGGACTAGGGTGCTTACAGGATCATAAGTGACACTTAAGCAATATTGATATGTATTGAGAGCGGTATAACAGGACTTGTATACTTACTAAGGAACAACAGACACTACGAAATGGCTGATGTTGTAACAACAGCTCAACAGACACTACAACAAGGACTCGTGTGCTACTTAGTTGCACAACAGATACTATGAAAGTTCGGTTGTACTTGTAATGCTAGGAACACAACAAAGCATTCCAACAAGGCTAGTCACAACAGATGCAACAAGACTGGTGCATTTACAATGTCACAACAGATACTACAACAGGCTTGGGTTTTCTTTACACCATCTTAACAGACCCTACAACAGTACTAGATGTACTTACAGCGTTAACGAGAGTCATGACGATCTCAACAACCTTGTTGCTGACGCCGTCAGTCGGATACCGTTCCTTCACATACGAGTACAGCGTCCGGTCCACAAACACTGCCAGCTCCACCGTGTACGGATCTTTCACTGTCCGTCGACGTACGCGATGTCCTCTCCCTCCTGGTGACGTGGAACTCTCGAAGGGGGACGACGTCGAGAGAATGTCCAGTGACGCAATGGCGTCGTCAGACACTTCGAACTCGGAGTCTTCATCGAAGTCCGGTGTAGCTGGAGGGAGAGCTGTGGGTAGGTTGAATCATAAGATAACTGGTTCAGAGTGACGTGATTTTCAACTGAATATTGCAATGGAAAATCTATAAAGACTATCATGTCTGTTTCAAAAACAATCGCATTTGACTAATAGAGACTTAGAGCATCTTAAAGGAACAGATCAAGAATGAAAATGATAGAGTGAAGTAGACTTTGGCCGTGTAAAGAACACGATTAATCACAATGCAAATAAAGAATCTCGAAGTACAACTGCTTTCCTAAGGTTAACTTCGAAGCTCATAAAGAATCTCGAAGTACAACTGCTTTCCTAAGGTTAACTTCGAAGCTCAAATAATCTTTAAGATTATGTTGTTTTTGTCGATAATTATGATTATTCTTTTTTCTTAATAACACTGTCAATGTAAGTTCTACTGTACTCCGTTTTTCAATTGTTGAAAAATGTTTAGCCAGTCCAAAAACTCACACCCTAATTTCTTTATATAAACACAGACTGACCAAAGAACTACTTTAAAACTCGTAAACCCTAAGACAAGTTACATAAAAAACCTGTATAATGACTCACGAACGACTAGGACATAAACCAAAAGCTAGAACCCAAGTTTTCCTATGGAGGTAAAGAAAATGACGATGATAGCAATACCTGGAAGAGAGTATAGCTTTTAAGAGAACACTTAAGGAACGAACGAGTGAGGGCGGAGGTTCCAGCAGAGCCCGGAACTAACCTGCCTCCCGGCCGAGGTGTTCGGTGAGGGGATAGACGACGACCAAGGAGTCCAGCGCCGCTCGACGATGGCGTCTGGACGACGGCTGCTCCCGAGGCCCCACCTCCTCTACATGGTAGGGATGACCTCCCTGCTCCACGACGCCCATCTGGGGACGTGGTGGACTGGTTTAGGGAACTCTCTGTCATACGGTTACTATGGAAATATACTGAAGTGGTACACTAGATAACATATGGTCACGTCATTTCAGGTTCTCGCAGTCCATTCTGACCAGCTGTTTTGCTGCGCTTTCTCCTTTCATCACAGATCAACGTCTTACAAGATGTAGTGAGGAACAGATGGACAGTGTGTCAAGGAACAAACCTCTTTGTATCTTTGTGCTTAAGTTACCCCATGAAGCTTAAGTTACCCCGTGAAGCTACCCATTTTAACTACCCCTTGAATGTACCCTAAGGTTAATACCGATCTTGTTCACGATACGATCAACATTTACAGCTTAAGTGACACGTCAAGGTTCTGTTCTATGTCCTTCAGTTGACACACTGTGGTGAAGTGTGACAACCCCCACACATACACCTACTCACAACCTGAATCACCACTACCTACTCACTGTCAAACCACTGACCCACCAACAATCCTCACAGTCAACAACCAGACGAATCGACCTAATCCCTCGCCACGAGACTCAAACACATACTGATTACCTCACCCATTCATTACATGATTCACCTACTCGTAACACACTCACCCATACTCACACTTACCAGGCCACTACAGGTTGATATCACTGCCCAGGAGGTACTCGTGCCCCCAGAGTAGAAACAGTCTTGTGGAACTGGGACTTCCTCCTCCTCCTCTTCTTCTTTGCCCGAGGAATCATCGAAGCTGGGAAGGTAGAAATCATAAGATCATGTTAGGTACAGCCGTGCGGGCGTGAGCATATCAGTGTACTACAGGCAAAGGATATAAATGAGTAGATGTACATTTTCAATGTGATCAACTAGATACGCGTGAATTTGAACTTATAAGTTCGTTTTCATAATTTTCCTCGACTTATCTTTTTTATTATTCATTTTCTTGGTTATCCATTTCCTTGGCAACAAATTTCTGTATTGCTTTTGTGCTTGTTAACACAACTACAACAGTTGTAAGCCAGGTGTGTGTGTGTAGTACCTACCTTAACTTGAGGTCCGGGACTGCTAGGTTCACCTTCTCGAGGATTAGGTCCACCTTGGAGTCTCCAATAGGCAGCTGGAGGGATATGGAAGAATTGGTGGGGTCATCCTTCAAGGACCGTCTACTTCGCCCTGACCTCCAGCGTAGCACCCGATACTCCCGCGCTGTTCGAATCGTCAGGAGGAACCAGACATTAGTGCACGAGACAAAGGAAGGTGGAGGCCAGCGCCACACATATGTCTTGTGACACGTTCGACTGAAACTCACATGACCGTGTATATCCTGTGGTCAGTCTTTATAGACACTAAATGAGATACGACTGTCAATGATAGCTAATGACTCCTCGTGTACAATTCTAACCACCTATAGCTGCTATAACTATCATAAGCTATGAATGACAACAACTATTCACATGTGACCACTGCTAACTGCCGATAATCGCTTCTATCTACGATCAACACTAGGTATCATTAATCACCATGACTATTACTAATTGGTCGTTATTAGAGTTAACTTCCTATATTCGTCACGTGTGATAACTGGTAACTATCCACGACCATCCCTGAGTATCCATAAATTACTACTATCTATCCACAGCTGCCAGCTAACTATACATGATCCCAATAACTATCGGAGATAGCCACTAGCCATCTAAAAATCATCTAAGTATCCAAATCCACTACTAACTGTCCATGACTGCCATTAACAACTTATAATCGCCACTAACTGGCCATAATTGCCACTATTCAAATCCGTCATTAGTTATCTATGACCACAAGTAACTACCTGTAACCAACACTAACTCATAGGGTCTTCATGTGACAAAGGCAAATCATCGCAATCACTGACCGTCATTAACTGCCCATAACAACCGCTGATATCTATGAAACTTTCTATCTATCCAGCACAAACTATCAACAATACATTCAAATTGCCTGTGACCCACTCTTTCACTTCCATAACCTTTTCACTAAAAAGTCTGTGACAAGAAATTAACTAGAGTTAATGTCTTGAACGACTAGTCAGCACTGCTAATTATTTAGGTAGTTAGTGTTCTCTTTTAACTATGAGTGAGTGTCATCAGGCAATGAGGAATGCCATTAATTACCGATATTAATTAATACCTCTAAATACTGATACTAATCGGGCACCACTTACGAAACAGAGTCCCATTCACTTTTGGTGAACGTCAGAACTTAGTTATGACCACTTCAGGCAAGAAGCTCTGTCTATGAACGAAGAAACTTACTACAGTCGTAACTTGGTCGCGGCTCTAACTACGGAAGTAATACCTCTAACTATCACTACGAGGGGCCAATAACCAAACGCAAATGACACCAACCGCTATTGCTGGCCGTAGCTACTGGCTAAATGGATCAGTTACTGGGTAAGAGCCACTAATTACAGGTGATGCACTGATACAGGGGCTAGTTACTGGAAGAGAGCCGCTAATTACGGGAGATGTACGGATACAGGTGTCAGAGAGAGAGAGAGAGAGAGAGAGAGAGAGAGAGAGAGAGAGAGAGAGAGAGAGAGAGAGAGAGAGGTGGACACTCACGTGGGTCTCGGGGAAAGAACACGGCCTCCAGCTCCGGGCGCAGCGGTTCCCCGGTGTCTGCCAGGTGGATCTGAAAACACATCTGACCGTTATCTTTGGCCCTCTGAAAGTCATCCTCAGAATTTCATAATCCTAACCTTCCTCAACAGCTATACAAAGAATCCCTGCGTATGTATAAAGAGTTAAAGTGTATGTATACTCATAGTGTATGTATACACAACTATAGTGTAGGCGTAGTATGTAGTGAGTGTATGGAGCGAAATATGAATGGTATCGAAGACTCAGTACAATTGCATACAACATAAAAAACAAAAGATCTATAGAGAACGGATCTTAAAGAGTTCAGCAACGCTGCAGTGTCAAATACTATTCTAAAATTGCCAAGATTAATCAAAGTCTTTTCTGTGAAACTCTTGCCACACTATATTTGGGGTTGGATTACACATAATTGAAGATCAACGAACAGATCTCTCTGGTTCAGCGGCACTGCGGAACGTGACCGTCACCACCGCCGCCGCCGCCGCAAGCGGCTCGTCCGCTACCGCGGGATCGTCCATTTACATCCGGGTTAGAGGTCGCGCTGGTGACCCCGACTTCCTCCGTCGCCAGCACCTGGCACGCTGAGGCCAGGGCGTAAACAAACAAAACAGCCTTCACCTACAACGAACTGACGATGCGAAAGTTTTATGCAAATACAAGACTATAACGTCGTGTTCACCTTATATAACTGATCTCCTAGACCATATACTGTACCGAATATATCAAACTGAAAACAAGCATTAATAACTATAAGACAAAAGTGGGATCAGATGATTTAAGAAGAACGGGAGCACAGGATAAGGTAATCCTTGCCTCGATTAAACTTCGTTGGGCTGGGCTAGGCTTGGCCCGGGTGATGCTCGCAGAGATTTAAGACGCTCACTGATGCCAACAATACGGACTGATGTCGTAGTAGCCTTACTGACATGATGCTAGTTTCAGTCAATCGTCGACCAGTCTTATGTTCGTCAAATGTTAGCTTTGTCTGCTTGCAGCTTAAAAAGACGACCGTGAGTGGAGCAGGATAGGAACAAACGCGCAACGGTGATCTTTCAGGGGAAATGAATGGTAGGTAATGAAGAGGTTCAGACCCTCCTTTTAACACCATTCAGTGAAACTACATCCACTTCCTTCATGCAAAATTAATAAGAAAAACAAGGGTAAGGTATTCTTGCAGAGAACATGTAAGATTAATAAAACATCAACTCAGTAATGTACAACATTAGTTTTATCACAACTTGCCATTATAAACATTTATTCGCGTTGTGCGCACAGTTGGCTGATCTATTTTTTTTTGCATCTTAATTTCATTATCATTTTCAATTCGTCCATTTATACCAGTCCTACGGGGAATGGTCTGTGCCACAATGCGGGAAAAACGGGTGGGCAGCAGGCATCGTGAGGAACCACCCTGACACATAACTGGTGTCCAAGTTCCAGCTCCATACCTCAACGCCTCCATTCCGAGTCTCCATTCCTCAGTTTCACTCCTCGCTGCACTCATCCTAAGTTTCAACCTTCAGAGGTCAAACTTTTCAACTTTTCCATCCACCAGAAACTTAAAGCCTTCGTCTCCATCCACCACAAACTTGTCATCCCCTGCTCCAAACCTAGAACATCCTATGCAATTCTTTTGAACTAAAATTCAATGTAAACGACACCATACTCTTGCCATTCACATCTGAAGCGTAATTACCTACAAATTCCAAGATCTCTTTATGACTCTCAGCTTCTTTATCTCAAGCTTCATGAGCTCCTTGAGACTCCACAATATCATTCCAAACAACAAAAGCTTTCAGAGTCATACCGTTACATGACAGACTTCGAATCAGCACTCGAAGATCAAGTCACTGCTTTGGAAATCCTACTATAATCTCTCCAGTTCCTCTCATGATGTATCTATGAATAAAGAATTAGGCTTTCCAGAGGCTTCAGTGTGACAGCAGCCACAGCACCTAAGGAAACTCAACATCCTAAATCTATTAGCAATCCTATACTCAAGTTAATCCATCTGTCACAAAATTCTCGTCGACCTAGAAACTTTATGCCTCAGAAATTTAGATTTTCTAGAGGACACACCGTTTGGATACCTTTGTAACGAGGAAAGCCTTCATGTAAAATCCTAAACAACTTAAGACAAAAAGGAAAACAAATAAAATCATTATCACAGAAGACAAGAATGATTGACCCTATAAACCTTAGTTGCCATAGGCGTGCTTACACCTTCAAGGCCTTAACTTGCAGGTTACCCCGTCGATTTAGAGGACTCAGCACCCTGGATGCCACAGCACTCGTGAAGCTTTAACTCAACAGGAATCTCGGTTCTGCAGATGCTTTAAGGTTAAACACACATCCCTGCAGCAGAAACCCCACCGTACTTACGCTCGCAGCCCAGAATTTTCAACGGAGACACCCTGAGTTCCCAGAAACTCCATTTCCTGAAAGACAGCGTCACTCAAACGTACTTTCTGTGAATCCAGTCCACGAAGTGTATTACCGTCGCAAAAAATTCACTAGGCATCTCGTACAGCTGTAATGCAATAAAGCCCTTCGCTAAGAAACCCCACGTTTTCCACAAACCTTACCATATTTGAAATTCTGTAATTACAGAGTTCTGAACTAGAAAATCCTGTGTCTCATAAACCTGATCCCCGTTAGTTCGAGACACCAGAGGTGTCTGATCGCTTTAGAGGAGTCGATACACCAGAAGCTCAAAGCCTTAGAAAATCTAACGCCAGAATTGCCTACACTGCACACAAGTATACAAGAACCTCCGTAAACCGCGATTTAATAAGACATCTCGCCGCATCAGAGACCTATGTGTCCCATGAGCCACTGTATCAAATCTCTCCTTTCTTTTGCTGCATCGCTCGTGTGTTAGTGTTTTTAATCGACAAAAGGAATGAACAAATACAAAATCCCCAACAAGTAAACTATTTTCAGAAAATATCAATAATCTAAAAAAAAAAATGAATTTACAAACCTGCAATCCTGTGGATGATGACACGAAGGAAATAAAACATATTAGTCTGCAGGCCACAACGCTCATAATAATAAATAAATCTGTGTTGATAAGAGTAACACAAACTGGGGGAACTAATTGCCCCTCTTTCCCCTTCTGTTGTTGGCTGTTAACTGGACAGGTGAGCAGCTCGGGGATGGCGACACCCAGTCCACGAGAGATTTACACGAATGTCCACTAAATTCTATGTTTAAGGTAATATAGGTGCCATATAGTCCTCGTTTTGCTATCAATACATACGCAATATATACCTCAAGCCAGCAAATAAGTTACTAATTGCCATTATAGTAGTCGGTACCATTATATCATCAGCACCAAGATTAGTGAAACCTTAGCAATTCTTAAGTATAATTAAGACGTAATTGTATGTTTAATAACAGAAAGGTTGATGCTGGTCGTGAATGACGAAGTGGTGACGTTCAACACCGAAGCCTTTGTTCCTGGGTCGAGCGTTACATTTCAGTAACCTTGTTCCTTGCGGAAGTGAAGGATACGGCATGACGTCAACCCGTGACGTACACACTAATGTTTCCCCAGTGGCATTAGAGGGTGCCTGTCCCCCGAGGTCCCACCCCACCATATCGAAAATCAGAAGGCTTCTTTAGTGTGTTGAATATCTTGGTTCTTGAATGCTGGCACTGTTGAATGCCTGTCTGCTGAACTTACTCTTGTGCAATACCTTGTGGGGCAATCGCAGTGTATCTCCCTTATCGCTTACAAATGCTGGGGATCAGGACCTCCATCACTGTGAGCGTCGACTGTAAATGTGCACCACTGGTTAGAGCTTCAAATCATTAACCTGGAAGACATCATCATCATTACTTTACTCGGTGCGTCCTTGCGATCCAAGGCCATCGATGTAGTTATGGATATAGAAAAAAAAAGGTATCGCTTCAAAAGGACAGGAGGCCGAACGAATGCCACCCGTGTCAAAGACGCTCTCCTTCCTACCTGGTGTTGAACCTTACCTTCTCTCTGAGGTCTTCATCATCTTTTGAACAGTGACATTCCAGATTTCTTCTCTTCCACTACAGTCCTCAGCGAACTTATGCCTTCAGTGCTACGAGAAGCCCTCAAGAGCTTTTGGAAGTTAAGATAATTCTAGCCTGATTTCTTCAGATAGGGATTCAGGACAGCTCTGCACACAACGGATTCACACCCACTTCTCCTTGAACCTACTACAATCAGCGTGACAATGATAAACTCACCGTGAAGAGAACGACCCCAACCAAAGAATACATCTCGCAAGAGTAAGGCCCTAAACGGTCTCTCATTTGTGCCAAAATCTTTCCTTGCACTCAAACTGACATACTCTTTGAACTGGTAGAACCCTTCGCCTTGCCACACTATCTACTTCGACGACCAGTGTATCTGCAGGAGGGATGTGGCTAAACAGTATGACCGACATGCTTCGAGTTGTAGGACGGTACGACACAGTGAGATTAGTGACATCTCTGTAACTCTTGTGTTTGCCGAATGTCAAGTTGAAAGAGGAACCCAGCTCCTCGGGCATGGTGGAAGTGGCAAACGACCTGACAGTGCAATATTGTAAACCTCAAGAGAGAGAGGCACGCAGCTAATATAGGTTTACAAATGCACTTCCACCTTGGCTGATACATAGTTGGAGTCGATCTATGATCATCAAGGTGGTGCTCTAAATCACAGGGAAAAGGAGAGAGAGAGAGAGAGAGAGAGAGACAGAGAGAGAGGTGGACACAGTCCCAGCTTGAAGTCCATGGTCCCTTAAATGGCCTTGATAGTCCACGACCGGTCATGGTCGGTCGGGGGTCATGGTGAGGACAGACACCAACAGGGAGACTCGGGGTCTCGCTCCGTGCTGGACACTTCTGCTGCGCCTCCTTCAGGAACCCTTCCTGGCCCCCTCGTGCCTTACGTCCTCCCGCGGTGTGCACGACGCCTCCCTTGGGGGGGGGGGGGTGTCCTTGAC
>JAUUDZ010438498.1:0-13269 GCA_032361705.1 Panulirus versicolor
CACAGTGTATGTGATGAGGAGGCCTGAAAGCTTATATGAGATCTGCATCCTCTTTCTGTAATAATTTATGAATTTAGTAACTCCTTTACAAAATGATGGATAATACTGATGAAGAATCTCTAGTAATCATATTTGTTACAAAAGACTTTCAAAATTACTGTATATTTCACTAATTATGCCTGATAGTAATTATAAGGTACCTCTTATTCCTGGAAGAAGAGTAGCTCGAGTTAAGGGCACTTGGCACTCTTTTCAGTGTTTCACCAGGTTGAAATTTACATTTTATCCTGAAAAATATTTTTAAGAATTTTGAAAATCTTTCATATACAGTACAGGTGGATGTTGAGATCACTGCAAAGGATCAGTTTACCTTGCGACTAGATATGTCACAGACTGACTCAACAGAATGCAAGTTAGTGTCTGTCTACATTGCATATAAAAGGTTTACCAATTTGTTAAGCTTCAGTTTGATTGTTAGTTAAGAGAAATCAGTATTTATTAAGAGAGTGTGAGATGGGGGTTAGGAAAACCAATACATGCTGAGACAGATAAAAGAGCTCAAGGATTGCATTCACACTTTATTAATAGTTTTTAGCTTATACAGTGTTAGAAGTGGCAACTGGCAAATCAAAAGGCTAGGGAGTTGGTGTGATTCCCAAATTGGGAGAGGTGTAATTATTCATTCATTTTGAAAAAATTGATATTGATTGGGTATGGCCTGGGACATCCATTTATCGAGTTGCTCAGAAGCGAATTTTGTTTAAAAAGTTGGGTTTTCATCTGACTGGTTAAGATGCCTTTCCTATGAGTACATTGAAGATTGAGTACATCTAGTTTGTATATTCCAAAATCATTAAAGAAAATTTTTTTGTGTACTGGATCTTAAAGTTTTGAAGAAGCATATAAAGCAGACGGATAGAGTGATTTGAGTGGGCAATAGATTCAAAGGTCATAATGTATCATATGCTCTTACAATGCTTGTGTATCATTTATCATGGCAACTGCTTTCTGTAAATGTAGGAAAGGGATGAAAAGTAAATACAGGGATACCTCGTTCAAACCAGATACATTATAGAGCTCTTGACTTCTTTTGCAATTATTTTTAATGTAGTGAATTCAAATTAACTGGTCTTATCCTCCTCTTTTTTGTGTGTTTGCTCAGCCAATGATGAGTGGTGTACGTAAAATGCTGAGCATTGCTTTCTTCACTTTAAACATGTGGAATGCTTTATCTCACTCCCCTTTCATTGATTTAAAGAATATTTGTGAATTGTTTATACCGATAATGTCAGGAAAATAATTTGCAAGTGATTGTGCTTCAAATACACCAAGGATAATGTGAAAAATTATCACTTTGGATGCTGAAATGGAAGTGCTGATGAGACTGGAAGCAGGTGAAGGGCAAGTTAATGCACAAGTTATGCTTTAAACTTGCCGTATCATCCCACAGAACAGTTATGAGAAGTGCTGATAAAGCTCACAACAGGACTGCCAATTCATTCACAGCTATGTTAACCCTGTCTAGTGGAAACTTATTTGTAACAATGGAAAGCAGGTAAAGCATGTTGGTGGAAAACCAGACTCGGCACTATATGCCCAATTGATCCATTATATATCTCTCATAGCTAACAAATAAGTCAGGAATATATCTCCATATCATACACACACATTATAGTGTCCCTGTTGAAAGTACTTTGTCCATCAATTCATCTTGAGTGTTCAACAGGGTATCCCTGTATTTTGTTCCAGTACATTTATGTAAATGCTGATAGCAGTTCAGTATGAGGGTCAAACAGATCATTTCAACTGCTGATGATTCTGCAAGGCCAGTCTTTCCAATGGCTGATATGGAGGAGGGGAAAATATGATTTTTTGGAAAGAATGTAGGGTAATTTTGAGTTTTCATGAAAGTAGGTAGGAGACAGGAAAGAATTTAGCAGTAACAAACAAAAAGGGAACTTCAGCTCATACTTTTCAAGACAAAACCTTTGTATTGCACAAATATTGGACCCACTTAATTTTAATGTCTGCCTTACAAATGTGACTGATTTTATATGGTCTTAAACATAAGGCCATCTATTATATTGCTCATAAAAGTTGGACAATATGTTAAATCCATATCTTGCTGTAAGTTTTCAAGGATGCCTCTTAAGTGACCTAGATCATTATTCTTATGAAGTAGCCTGATCACACTATGTATGTATTGTAAATGTTTGTATGATCAGGCTTCCTTTATTTTTGTTCTTACTTCATGTTGTGAACTAAGTCTTAGACAAATTGTCTGTCTTTGTCCAATTGTTAGGTATTCTTAACGTTCCCAGTCATTGTATTGTAACGTGCCAGCTGAGTGAATGCATACTATCTGAACCGAACTGCATTACCTTTAGATTTTCAGAAAAACAGTTGTGATATCTATGGTTTTGATACCAGTAAGGATTATTCAAACAATGAATGATAGATATGAATTGCCTGGAGAAATTATCCTTTTTGACTTGAAATGCTTCACTCTGAGGTGGCTACAGTTTAGTGTTTAAGGCATGCAATATTTGGTGATGCAGCACCTTTTACATATGTGCATTGTAATCTGTGTCTGTCAACTTTTTGGTGTCTGAAAATGTGGAGATTTGACTGTGTATTATGTGCTGTGGTAGTTGTTAAGGAAATCCATCAAATTTTAGTTTTCTACATCTATTTATAAGAACTTTTAAGGAGGGAGTATTTTATACCCATGACCAAAGTCAGATTGCACTAGATTTAGCATGCTAACATTTTGGGGCATTTCATTTGAAAACCTGTATTGTAGTTACTAATTTTACAACCACATTATCTTTGTTGAGCCCTGGTAATATGATTTATCAAATAAGAACTGCAGATCCATTAATGAAAGCCCATGTTACAATACTACAAGAAATTTGACGAAAATTGATACGAAGTGATCTCCATGTTACAAGATCACATTTTGGAAAGTCCTAAACTTTTTTATGGTCAATATGAGGTGAACTGTTTTTTGACCAATTTTGGGCTGGTAGTGCTCTTGTGGTTTATAATCAAAATGTGATGTAACTTAACGGGACCACTGTCTACCTTTTTAATTTTTCCTAAGTTTGCATGTTTTATATTAAATATTTTCTTGCAAATTTGGGAAGTACTTATGAAAAATCTCCTACCTGTAAAGTTTCAGAATAGTACAGTACCTGTATTAAGCAACTTTTCATAATACTACTGCCTTCAGCTATGTGGTTAAAGAATTTTAACCATTTTGATTGAAAGTACTGTAGATACTTACCTACTGGTTGCAATAGGACTGTTTAAGGTAAATCATAAACATATATCTGCATATTGGAAATTACCCATGAATTATTACAAGCCAAATCTCTGTTCTTGTGTTACTATAGGCGTAATTCTCCAGCATGAAAATGTTTTAACAAAATATATATTTAAGTATTCTAGTACGGTTAAGTGTTGCAGGAGTAATTCTTGCAATAATGTTACTCAAAAATGTTGTGCAAGCTGGTTATTTCCTATCACCTTTTCATAACTTTTGTTACATTGCAGAAGCACAGCAACATCAGTCATGACTGCTGGATATTTTTCAAGTTTTGTTATTATATTTTGACAGGTAAACAGCAAGTGAAACTTTTTCATGAGGTATAGACATGCAACATGACAAGTTAATCATTACAAGTAGGGAGTGTAAACATGACCAGTGACACCTGTTACAGGTATTCGAAGTTTCTGTATATCATTTATTTAAGTTCAGTAAGATAGCTGTGAGTAAGTGATTCATGTATATATATATTGTAGACTTGTACAGTGAAAAAATAAACTGTTGGAAGTATTAAAGTCTTTCTAATCAAGAACAAGAGAACATTTGGTTTGTACTATACTGATACAAATATGTACAATAACAACCACCACATACACATTATATCAGAACTACAACACTATATAGAATGTACAAAACATTACATCAACACCCTTCACTACCTTTTGTGCATGCATCTTAATATTTGTATGTAGAAAGGCATATACATACACAAAACAAAGTAACTGACAAATGCTGACCACAATTATGAAGTCACATATATTTAAGCTCTTGTAATTGAAAATTCAAAAATACTTGTGACAACAGGAATTAAACTTCAAAACTGAGAAGCTATTTCCTACATTCTAAGAATACCTCACCAGGAACCAATATGACTCCACCATGGCTCATAAGTCTATCAAAATAAAATACAACCCATGCACACTAAATATGGTGCAAACTCTGGTAATATTTCTTGCAACTGCACCATTTAAACAAAATGATTCCTCTTTGTTAGAATGCCCAATATATGTTTTAGGATACTATCATGGACCACAATGCATCAATGGTATGTGTTTCTTGCCTTTCTACATACAAAATCAGTATTAAAATACAGATGTACTAGATACAAAACCAATGTCAATAATACAACATACATACAAGTTCATGACATACGAAAAGATGCTGTTAAGGTTCCATGAACAACCCAGCACCTCAAAATCTGATGACTAACCGGAATTCCTTTTATGAGTCTTTATAATTGCAATAATCAAGAAAATTGTTTGGATAAAATGATTAGTATACTCAATTGCTACTGTCCAGGATCAGAAGCTAACCTCAAAATCAATATTTTTGATTAGGATACAATGAAATGGCTAACATGACTACAACTGAGTACTGTGAATGGTCACCAATTCTGAGGCTGCTTAAGAACACAAACATTTATTGGTTATACTACGTCTCTAGGTTAGTAACAATTACTGTTTAATTGTGCTAAAAATTAAGCAACTGAAAAAACTTACACACTGTAATGGGTACCCACAACAAGTATTCCTTTCCTGTTATATATAAATAGGTAATACCACCACAACCAACAACCAGACTCTCAACCCTTACCCTCCAACAGCCAGCCTTACCAGATATTGCTTTTTGCATACAAACACTGCATAAAAGGATTGCCTGGTGCACACTGATCTCATCCTGCTTGATCTTTTTCTCCACTTTATCACGCAAGTCCTTTGAAATGCAGATGACCTTACAATCACAACATCCCAGCACTACAAGAGTATATATAAACATGAAGCCATACATCATCCAATTAGAAAACTGGCTTCCTGAATACAGAATGTCAACATCCCTACAGAAATCCACTGTTACCCTAACTTAAGTGAGACATGATTACAACTTGCACCCTCATATTACCCTAGATGATCAACTACTAAACAATAAAATTCCAACCATACTTGGTATCACGTAAGACACACATATGACATTCACTTCCCATATCACAAACACCATACTGGGTATCACATCTGACATACAATTGACATTTACTTACCAAATCACAAAACCATACAGGGTACCACGTATGACTCGTACATGGCATTCACTTTCCACACCACAAACATTAATAGAAAAACCATTAACAAAGTAAACATTCTCATAACACTTACTGTTACCAATTTCAGGCAAGAAAATAAATCCAGTATCCTCTACAAAAATTCATGAGATCCACCTTAAATTATATCTCATCTGTTTGGTCAACTACCATCAAAGGCAAAAATAAGAAAACTATAAAACAATCAGCAGATGCTTTGTAACCATAAACGTCAGCACCTTCATGACAGAACAAAATACGATCAATACAATCCCAACTCAGCATGCAAGACAATCAAATCTACTCAAGAGCACTTACCCCTCCCATCCAAGCCTATTCATAACTATCCACCAACCTCCACATAAAGAAAAAGCTCTCCCCCTTCCCTTATGCTTCACCAACCTATACTTGAGAGTAAGGGGTGACCTGATCACAACCTTTAAGTTTTTAGACTTGATTGATGGCACAGTGAACCATTCCTTGAAAGATGTAGGGATAGACAAACAAAGGATGCAGCATGAAATTAAGCAACAAACTAGTTAATAATGTGTCAAGAAATACTATTATATAATAAAAGTGGTTCAATGAAACAAAGTGAATGAAGATATGGTAAATTCAGAGAGCATGCATACATTTAGAGTTGAATGATACTAAAGAATGTTCAAGAGAGGGTGCTCCTTAAGTGTAAATCTCCTCTGCACAGTACAAATAGATGATATCGATATAATTCACCCTTTAAAAACTGTGTTCGGAACACCAACCCTACTCTCTGACATAACACAGTTTCAACTTATCATAAGACCCCTTTAATCCGAAAATGCAATTTCCACACTGATGACGGAACATGGTTACTACTAAATTTAATTGTATTTGTAACGGAAAAGAAGAAGGCTTATAATGTTTCCTAATTAATGCAGTATATAAAATGGTACTCCTTATGTCTGTCTATATGCAAGACTAGCTAAAGGTTACCTGTAGCCTGCCAGGTAGTGTATTCTTTAGGAAGATTAATCCTAGCTTCTGAACTAATTCCTCTACTTATAAATATGATTTTTAGCAATTTGTATAGTCTATTCAGGTTTGCCACAAATGATGCATCACGTGAATATCATAACTGATGCCAATGACATAATAATGAGCATTCCTATTCAGGGAATTAAGTGCCAATCACAAGATATGAAATACATACACTAGAAATTTAAGTATCTATACAAACTGCACCTGTTACTCCAACACGGGCCTCGACAACTTGACACCACTTACCTCCTGCTCTACCTTACAGCTCCAGCACCACCTGAGTCAGTACAAAAATTTGAAGTCACTAGATAGATACACAGACTCAATGTAAAGTGCTTTACTACATTAACTGACTTACCTGTGAAACTGTACAATTACCATCTAAGCAAGCCAAACCCCTGTGCTCCTTCATTACTTACCTCCATGTCAAAATGCCCTGATGATTGCATATTTCCTCAGAACCAAAATCAAAAGGACCACAAAATCTCAAAGATACAATGCTTTGCTATCATCTTAATCCCAAACTTGCACTGTGAGAGTTTTCTAACACCCTGGCCTTGTACATCTATGTTCCCCAGACTCAAAAGTTTGATACATCAAGAGCTTAACTACCACCTGCAGCCACAACCTTGACTGAACATGACTTTTGTGGCTCACACCTTTAAATTTTAACAAAGCTTTTAATCTGTGAATCATAAAACAAATATCAATTAAAGTACCAATATTGGGCTGTAGAGAAGTCTCATTCCATGGGCTGAAGACTTCCTTAACAGATGCTGTCAGGCTGTAAGCTACAAGAGCCCCTCTTCATCAACCAGAACCTCACCTAGAATATCCTAAAATGGTTTCTTATCCTCATAAATGATGCTAAAATGGATCTACTTGCTTGATGGAAGTATGGAGACATAACCAGCACTGACAACAGTCCTTCCAACAACGCAGCCCTCCAGAACACCCTTACTATCTTCTAAACAAAACCAATACCACAGTACACACATCAATCCTGCTTCTGCCCCTGCCCTACTCCTTATTGTCTAGCAACTACGCCCCAGCTCCCTCCAAGCTCCTTAGTCCAACAAGGTTCTGTGTCACTCTGGAAGATAAACTAAGCTGGAATGTCGTTCCAACAATCTTCATTGACTCAAGAACATCTACACAACCCTCATTAAGTCTTCCTCATGAGTATTCTTGCACCATACTATGGGGGCTTGTAAGAAAAGGTACTTCTCTCAAACATTACTACAATACGACCTTTCATATTTCTGTATTCTATCTACATTTACCAAACCCTCATTCATTTTATTCCATTCATCTACAACTCGCATGCTATAAAAGTGTTTTCACACCTTCCTTGACAAGTTTCTCATTCAATTTTATGTTATGTCCTCTGGTTGTTCTATCTCTACATCTCTCGAAAAAAAGGACAAACAAGATAATCCTATCACCTTTCAATCACCTATCAATAAGTGCTTAAGACACTGGCCCTAACAACTCTTCATCCAACTCCTGGACCACACCCATCAGTTTCAGAAGGGGCTACAGCAACATCCTTGTTACAGTCACCCCATACTACCACAGATCCCTCATCCGAGTTCCAGTTCAACACCACAATCATGCTCATCCCAATTGAGCTTTTACCAACAAGAAGAGCCCCATTCTATTGGCTGGAAAATCATCAACAAAAAGTAGCATTCCTCCCAAGTATTTGAGTAAAAATTGTCACTTTAACCCCCTCTCTCTCCCACTGTTACTGTTTATTGTTACTGCTCGTATCATAACTGCAAGTTTGAAGAAAATCTCACTTTTTACCTTTAACTTGTCATCTTGTCTTCCAACTATTCCTGTAAAGAACTTAAGAGACATTTGTTGCAGGAGGTTAATATACCAAACAGTAGTGAGTACCTACAATCTTAGCATGTGAAATTATACTAGATGCACAATATTACTTACATCATGATTTTCCACAATACATTCAATATCCCTTATTTCTGGTATTCAAATAAGTTAATAGTAAATTCCTTTTGTGAATCATTACTTGGGAGTAAAAATATTGTATATAACAAAATGTCTTAAGTTAATTAAACCATACACCACTCAAGGACAGTAAGAAATTTTTCCAAATATAAACTAATATACTGCTATCAAAAGAGGATTTTATGTAATCTGACCAGCTTCACCACCTTCAGATAATATTTCAATCTTTCTGATTCTATCTTTATCATGAACAACTTCTTGTGGTAAGAGTGACAAATGCTTGGATGTTCTCAATAATGATTCTGGCATAAAGTTATCCTTATCAAAATATTTCTTTAAATTATGATCAGTATTATTGCTAATACTATGCTTATTAGTGTATCTTACTTCATCTCCTGCCACTCCCTGCCCAATCTCCATACTAAGATCTTCAGTCATGAGGTCTTGGTTGTGTAGCACCTCAGACTCAACTTGAGTAAGATACATATCTATGACTGCTGTGTCCATGCACTCAGGGAAGAGAGATGAACAATCTAAACCTTGTTGGCCTGCAACTTCTGCACGTAATTCTTCAAGCAGCATTGGAACACTGGATTTGCCTAACAACCAACTAACACCCATTCTGCAAAAATTAAAAGAGCTTCCTTTGAGTATATATTAAATCTAGTATGTCTATGCAACACAGGATTTCTCTATCAAAATAAGACTCTAAACCAGTCTTAAGAGAAAGGGATCCATAACCAGTACTATAATAAATTCATTCTTCTGCTCACACAGTTAAGGATAGCAAATATCATTGTCCAATATAAATACTTTGTTGTGAAGTAACTTTGATCAGTGAATATAACATCTCCAAGTATCTTTGGCCTTCTATGAAACATATTTCACACTCGCAGACAAGTTACCAATGACAATATTCTATTTCATAAAAACTTCCCAGTACAGACTACATTTATAAATATTTGTGGTACTAATAATCGCCTCAGGATTTGTTAAGCGAAGTTCTTCCAATGTATTTCAATATTTGTTGTACTGATTTGCATCCCACCCAACCCTTACAGTTTGACCATGTTTCTCCCACAACCAAAGAATTAAATGGAAGAAAATATCATATGAGACATAATGTTCATACAGTATGGGTCATGTAAAAGTGGATAAACTACCTGGAAACTGTCTGTGAATGAAATCGCACTGTACAAGCACAGTAACTTAAATAAAACTTCGCAAAAAATCAATCTTTTGTTAAATTTCTCAAGAAGTTAACAGATAGTCATGATGCATTAATATTCCATTCTGCACACCATGAAGACTAATCCTATGTTTCTCCATCTTACGAGAACACTTCACTTTCATTTAAGTAGTATTCACAAACCAAGTGAACTCAACATAATATCAATAACTCAATAGTTGTATTTATAAATTTCATACAAAATGCATCTATCTCAAAATTTTGTGAGAACAGTAATACCTAAAAACTATTAAAATATTCATTAACGTGTTCATACTTGAAGTTTTATGAGAATCTTTATTCTTTCTTTCATGTAATTTTGCCTAAAACCCTATTTGTTAGTGTTGAATTTTGATTATTTCTTTCAAGATGCTTAACCCACAAAGCATTATGCCCTCTGCTCTAAGTGAAGTGTTCAGTGCATTTTGGCTCATCCTCGAACGCCATCTTACTTTCCCTCCCAGCTATTTCACTGTAAGTGTAAGGTGCATACTGAATTTTTCTAAAAACGAAAAAGTTGCCAATAAATAAAATGCATTTTGGTTTTTCCTTTCAAAGTGTCTCAACTAGTGTGTCAAATGGCAATGCATGAAAGTACCCTTGGGATCTCATGCTATACATTTTATTTTCATAAACCATTAAATCTAAGGACGTAATACTAGTAAACTATGATTATTTCCATCATCTTGTTGCAAAGTTCAAAATTTTTAAAACCTGCATACAATTTCATTCTCTACAATCACAGAGGTCATAGTTTCATTAAAAGCATTAAGCAAAATTTTCATGTCATGTCTGCTGGTACTATGCTGTAAAGACTTCCATTATCTAAAATCCAGTCACTCTTGAACTAGAATTACAAGAAAATTCCTCATCCTTGAAACTTTCTTTAAATTTATCAAAATACAGGATTAGAAAGCAGAGAATGCAAGCAAGAATACATGAGTTTCCCTATGATTTTTGGTAAACATTTAAGCAAAAGTTATTGGCCTTTCCCTTAACAGAGATCTGATAATTTACCAGTAAAATTTTTATCCATCTCTGGCATACCTATAGGAACAATAACAAAAACGTGACAACTACTCTTAAATAGAAAATATGAAATTAATAACTAAGAAGAGCTCATACTATGACTAGAGGCTGTCCTTAGAATACCTATGCTATTAATCAAATAATCCATAAATAAAGTTTAGATCTAATACTCACGTCCAAAATGGTAGAAGTCTGTAAGATACTGTGTCCTGGAAAAATGGTGAGGTTACATGATGACCTTCACATAAAAGTTGGCGCAAACATTCTGGCTCAAGGTCAGCAAACCCAGGAGGGATTCGAGATTTAGGTACCTCCAAGCCAACAGCAGATACTACTTGTGATACACCAGCTCTGCAAAAGAAAACATAACGCTTGTCATCACATTCTGATATAACTATATGTCTTGATTAAAGAATACCATTTGAATGGTCAAACAATGTTTCATTTGCTGTCTACAACCATTCAAAACTTGGCAAAAGCAATCTAAACACATCAAACTCAAAGATCACCATCTTACTTCTCTACATCTTCTCTCCTCTTAAAAAAAATATTCCTTTCTCTCTTTCCATTTTATATCTGATTCTTTCCGGAACTTACTACTTCTTGTCCCATTCACATGCACTCTTTGCTGTATCTCACTTGAATTTCTGTTTATTTACACATTATTTGTACTACATACAACAGGAAATAATTAAAAAAAATCTGTGGACATTAACACACCAAAAATCAATGACCACTTAGAGTTAGAAATTTACAATCTTTAATAACTTCAAGAAACTAGGCCCCTAGTTGTCATGGTCTCTGAAGATGTAAGTAAAACTGCTGAATGTCATATGTGATTATCATCTGTGATTTCTTATTTATGTATGCATGAAGAGTCTCACAATTGTGGTGCCCTAAACTCTTAACATATCTTCTCTATTCTATCCTTTTATAAACATTTTAATATCTTTTTAATACTCTCATAAACATTTTAATATCTTTTTAATACTCTCCACATTTACTGTTTCCTTGTTCCAACTGTCCTGTAGGTTTACAACTGTCAAGTATTTCCTCAACCTTTCAGACTTGTATACTTTCTTGTGTCCTGTAGTTGATTGGTCTCTCCCTATTTCAAAGTATCACACAATACCATCAATGAAATCAATTCAGGAACTTGAAATTTGCAATCATGTATCCTGTTTCATCTCTTGTAAAGTGGACAAGTGCTGGACTACTACACTTTCTATGAAGATCCCCAATTCTGCACATTCTGAAACAAATTTTGTATCACATCAAGTGGAGAGACTTAATTTGTCCTGCATACTCTAATAACACTACTTTTTTACAACTCTCCAAATGTAGTTTACTGGTGACAGACCAAATATTGAACCAACCAGACATTCATCTCATGTAAAATCCCATACCTTGCTCCATGCTACACGATGAGCATAACCTGGCTTAATCTTATTGTCATCATATTTTTGCATTTCATCAAACTAAGTATCGTTACCCAGGTACAGTACATCATGACTATGGTAGGTAAATGCTCATCAAAACATAAAATGATAAGCTCCTACAGGGTGGGCTTGGTTAGCTGACTTATAAAAGGGGCAGAGTGTCTGTTGCTTTGTAACAGTTTGTCCAAATCCCACCTTTGACTGGTCAGAGAACAGTTCATGTTGATCTTTTTTTCCCATTACAGGGAGGAAGTAGATTTGAGAAGCAATACTTGTACAAGAACAGCTTATATTTCATTCTGCCTGAAAGTCAAGATCCTCATAAATGCTTTTGTGGCACGTCTTACTGCATCTGTCTTAAAATATAACCTACACTCCAGATCCACTGTGGTTTTCATGCAAGTAGATCCCGTTGACAATCTTAAAATAGGTTAAATCTTTGAGAAAACTCTTCACTAACAGTGTTATTTACTGTTTAGGTAATTTTCACACAAATGCACAACAGTTGATTATGGTTGCTTTTCCAACATACTACAACAAAAATCTATGATGGTAAGGAAGGGAAAGCATGAACCATGGTAAGGGTGTCTCAGTATCAGAACCAAGATCAGAGAAAGATACACCATTCTCATATAACACTACTGTATCAATTTCATATATAAGCCTTGCTCCACATAGTCCAATGGGACATCATTATTTTCTCCATAAAGAGACAGTGAGCTGCAGAGAGTAATTTAGAGAAATTTTACCTTCTAACTTCGCAAAGTTTTATATATCATGTTAACCATAGCCAGATAACCTACTGCCTAATAAGGTTATAAAGGTACTATTATAATAATATGTCTCAGGTAACTTGAGAGTTATCCACTAGATGAACTTCAACAATGTCTCTCTTACCTGGCCATTTCATGAAGACTGATGTACACTTGACTGATGACTTCCACCACTTGTTTTAACATTCCATTATCTGTATCATTCTTTTCAAGGTTAAGATCCATCTCAAAGTTCCTGAAGCCAAGTGGTAAGGAAGAAAAGTCCAGTGGGAAAAATGTGAAGCTGCCTACATCTTCTCGCCCAAGGAGTGTGATCAAACTGGATGACTGTACAAGTAAAAATAAAGAAATTTTGACAAATACAACTTTAAATGAATATCAGAAAATAAAAACAACATGAATATACA
>JAUUDZ010438509.1:0-13268 GCA_032361705.1 Panulirus versicolor
CATAGCAGTTCAAAGTGCCTCACTTTTATATTTTTCAAGAAAACAATGTTAGTTTGATTTTGAATATAGTCTTTGTGGTCAAATTGCTAGTATTGGGAAACATCATTTCTTCATGGATTTGTATGTATAAATTTTATGGGAAGAAACTCATTATTGCTGTATGATGCTCATGCTGGGTGTTGTTTGCCATAGCTTCCCTATCACTGTACGTCACCTCATTCAGATCTCCTTGATACCACTTACTAGCATATGCACTGCTTTATAGTTTTGTCTTCCTTTAGTTGAGTATTAGCCTAACAACTTACTCTCCTGTCAGTATTCTTCGAAAAAGAGAAATTATCCGAGTGCAGTTAGCATGGAACTTTGTTTAATTAAAGTATGTCATTTTCATCTTACTATTCAATTTAGTTAGCAAGCTGACTTCATCATATTGCTCTTGAGGAATAGGGTAATATGTTCTGTACCAATTGAATTATGAATAGGGATTTAGTAAATGATGATGTGAGGTGTTGGGTTTAAGATTTAGTAAATGAGGCAAGTAATGTTAATATATAGTGCTGCATATTAGTTTCTGACAGTGCTCCAAGCCTTTATATGTCCCTCTTTTTACTTTTGTTTGCATTTTCTGACTTTCAGTATCTTACTTTTGCATACTTGCCCAAGGAAATGTTATTGTTTTCAGACTTTCTTGTTTTTTAGTGCAAGCAAGTAGCACTTACATGTATGATAGATGAAACTAGCATGCAGAATTATTCTGTGATTTTTTTTCAAGTATTGCTAGTAGGTCATCAGTAGCTTAGGGTGTGAAATTTTACATCCAAACTGTTTGTAGGAAATTTTCATGCATAATTTTTTGGTAATTATAAGGAACTGGTGTTCATGAAATATTGATAACCCAGCAGACAAATGAGTTTGTTGCTCTCTTTGAAATTCAGAAAGTGAAAGGAGAAAGCAGTTGCTGTGATGATTTTGTAAGAATCTGTAAAAGAAATATTCTCAAATGAGAAAGTTGGTATAGAGACTCAGTGTGTCACAGAAATGAATTTGGTAGCAGTTTAGTGGTCAAGGTAGCAGTACTAAGATGGTGAAGGATGTACAGGTGTCAGGATTTTTGAGTAATGCATAAGAGGAAAAGAAATCAAATTTGCAGTGTATTTGTACTTGATAACAGAAACAAATCAAGACTGGGACTTTGTAGCGGATAGAATAAGAGTGATTTTAGAAGAGTAGCATCCTTAACACCATCACATTTTTTGAAGGTCATCACATGCCTCACGTTAAAATTTAAACAGTTTGTGACTTTGTAATTACAAGATGATGGCTCAGTGCACACATTTAGAGTTAACAGTGCCATCTCTGCATGGTCCCAAATTCAGATCCTTCATTTTAAGGGTTATGAATGAAGTGTGGTGCCATGTGCTTCATGTAAATAAGTGAGGCAGTAGGTTATCATATTTCTAGCAAATTTCAGTCAGTAAAATTAAACATGCCAAGAGTGAGGTAAATAGAGAAAGGAGGATGTTTGAGGAGTGTATTGACATACAGTATAGGTGACATAGGATTGAGAAAGGAGTAGCTACTTAGATTAAAGGAAATATAAGGTTGAATATAAGGCAATAGATGAATTAAGATTTACCTGATTTGAATGTGACTGGAATGAAATTAATAGTATTTGAGTTAACCATTAAAACAGGTGGGAGTTTAGCTTAGTGTTCCTCATGTAATGATGAAGTTGCCTGAAAAAGATTTTTACAAAATTTCTTGAGTCACCAGAACTATAGAATATGGAAATGGATTGCATCATAGACAATGAAATCAGAGTAATTCATTTGATTAGTTCATTCTTGCATTAGTTCTTTGACTCGTTGAAAATTGATATTTTGATGTTGTCCAGGAGTTTAGATTAATTGAAATAATATGTTTTTGTGTCATATTTTGTAAATTTATCAAAGAACCTGATTTGATTTTAATATGATCATTTTTTATCATGATTTTTTAACAGGATCAGTATCCTGTACGTGTTGTGGTAACAGAGTTGCCATGCAAGAAACGGAGCACTGGTAGTAGCAACAGCAACTCAGAAGAAAAAAAAGAAGCCAAAACACATGCTGATTACTTGGAGGCTCTAAGAGATCTTCAGACTGCATGGATAGCTAAATTAGGTGTGTAAAGACAATGAAACAAGAAAGTTTTTAGAGTATATAGGGCTGTGTTCTCGACTCAGTGACCAGGTTCTTTGGAAATAACATTAATGATACATAATTAGCCACCATAACAAATAAGACAGAAACTTTGGGTACAGTGGCCTGGCCTTTTGAGTCTGCAGACCTCTGGATTTTTGCTTATCTTGTTTGATGAAGTATTTAGTATGATTTACAGTTCTTTCACAGTACAGTATAGAATTATAAGAAACTGTTGATTATACATGCAAGAAAATTCAAAGATATGTGAACTTAAGCTCATTGATATAGGGTTTTAGTAAAGACAACTTTTCAAGGATATTGATAAAGTTAGTCTTTCCTGTTGATTGCTCTGTGACAAGGAAGGAAAGAAAAGTTGGTGGAGGGAAAGTTAGCCTCCTGGTGAAAGTGTTAAGCTCAAAGGGGTCATAATGATGGACTGTGATTAATCTATATGCTGTATTTTGGAAAAATTTGTGAGTAAATTTTTGCTAGAGTATAATCCATAAAGAAAATCTTAAGAACCTGAACAGTGAGTGATTAGTTAGGATGATGAAAGGACATTAAGATTCAGAAAAAATGAGGAAATGTTATTGGGGTAATATAGCATTGTTTAGTTTGAATAAGCTAAGTAAGTAAACAGAATGTAGAGAAGGTAAATGAATTCAAGAGACCATTTAGTAGAATTGAGAGGTTAACCATGTAGCTGGAGTTATTTTCCCTGTGGTTGCTTTTATAGGTTTGTTTATCCGTCTTTGTGGATTTCTGATGAGAGATTCTTTGAGTGTGTTCCTTGATATGAAATTATTCCAGGGGTGGGGCCCCACCATTATATATCTCTCTCCCCCTTTATGATTAGTAAATGGTTTACATATGGTACACATACATTTATACATTGGTATTACTCTTGTTTTCTCTATAACACATCTTTGAACATGGAATACTTTAGAAGGATTAAGTGTGTTCTGTGAATTTTGTAACTTGATATGATGATTAATGAATTATTTTTTCTTTTTTCATTTCTGCATTACAGGTTAGCTTCTGTTATTTATATTATTTTCTACACATACTTTCTTTTTTTCATTCAGATTGTGAAAGTGGGGAGCAAATACATAAAGAGGTGATGGCTGCACACCCAGATCATCTTGCTGCTCAGTTGGCACGCCTGCAGGCTTTAGATGCTGTTGGAGCTCAGAATAGAGCAGCGGTTATAGCCCAAGCCAGTCGGATTGTATCAGCAGTGGATACAGCACCTCTCCTAGCCTTCTATGGTACCAAAACTGACACTCGGTCTGATGCAGCCAAGATCAAAACACAGGTTAATATCTAAATATATGTGAATAACTGAATTAATTATGATCCTTCTGTGGGGAATTTGAAAGTCACCTGCTTAATGTAATTTTGTTACCTAATAGAAATGGTAGATTTACTGACTTGATTCCTTTTGCACACCACCATGTCCAAAACATCCCATGCCAACCTGCCATCAAACACATTCAACTATCCTTCTGAATACTCACTCCATTTCCTCTTCATCTCATCTCTGCATGCTATCATTAACCCATTTGTCCCTTGACTGATTTTCCCATTTGTTTATTTTTTTTTCTTACACTGTTTACCTCTTTCCAAAACATTTCCTTATTCTAACTGAAGATTTCTGATTCTTTCTTACCCCAACTCTCATTTGTCCTTTGCCTCAGCCCCTACTCCTTTTTCTTGTACATCTCCCAGTCACTTGCTTTCCTTCTTTGCAGATAATGCCCATACATCTCCCTTTTTTCTTTCACTAGCAATTTAATTTCCACATCCCTATGCTCACTACCCTTTCTCACCTGCCCACCTCCCACATGCTACTCACTTGTCTTGCACATAAGTTGCACGCATGTAAGCAAGTGCTTTCCTAATACTTCCCTTCTTCACCCCCTCCCCCCATTGCATCATTAACTGTTACTTTTGCCATTCTGTGCTCATTCTCTCCAGGTATCTCTTCACAGAAACCACTTTTCTTGTTTTACTTTTTCATCACCATCTTTCCTCCTATATCATTTTCTCTTTTCCTGAACCCTCTACAAACCTTAACCTTCACCAGATAATGACCAGACATCCCACCAACTTCCCTTTTTTGTATATTCACATTCAAGAGTCTCACCTTTGCACACTTATCAGTTAGTACATAATCCAGTGATGCATGCTTTCCATAACATCTACTTACCCACGTATGCATATGTATATCTTTTTTTTTTTAACCAAGTATCCCTACTTAAAACTCCACAAGCTATTCACCATTTTCATTCATGTCACTGGGCTCCTCATGCTGTTCATTTATATCCTAATCTGCCACTGTACCCGCTCTCATATTATAATCATCCATCGCTTACCTAGGTCTCTTGGATAAAATTGCCAATGAACTTGCTTAGCCTCTTGTAAAACATTCACCTCTCTTCCTTACTCTTCTCTTTACTAGTTGCTTAAGTACTAACATTACCAGTCTCTTGTAACCCAGATTCATTCATTTTCCTTTAGTTAGGTGCTCATTTGCTTACACTCTTTTGCACATATCCACAACAACTTCTTCAGCTGCAATGCTACCCCTTCCTAAGCTCTCTTCCTTAACCCCTTGATTTTATAAACACACAAACCATTCATTCCTCTTCCCATTTAGATTTTATTTCACACAGGGCTAGAACATCCAGGTTCCTCTCCAACATACTCCCTATCTCTCCTTTCTTCTTGTCTTGGTTACATCTGTACCCTTTCAGACACCTCAGCCTGAGCCTTCAAGGAAGGTAAGCACTCCCTGCTTGACTCCATCTTTGAAAATGAAAGTGCAAGGAGGGGAAAGTTTTCAGCTTCCTGCCCCTGCCTGAAGTCATCAACTGCACCACACAGGAAATTTTTTGAGAAGTCTTCTTTCTCTCCAATCCCCAGGGATTACTATACCAAGGCATATGAAGTGATCAAGGGAAACCACAGAAAGGTCTATGGGGTCTGATTGTGGAGAGGGGGCTGTGGTTTTGGTGCTTTATATGTACATGAATTTAGCATTTCTGTTTTCTCACAATAATGTTTAAACCACCCTTCTTTGAATTAGAATGATTTAGAATGAATTAGAGAGAAAAACTGTGTCTGAAGTGACCATATTAATATAGATAAGATAAAGATATCATTTTTTTCAGATGGACAAGCAGCGTAATACTCTGCTTGAAGCTCTTTCACGTCAGGGATCAGCCTATTGTGCTGACATTCTTGCTCTTCCTGTGTCAGAGCTAACCCAGGAAGACTTAGAACAGGTGGACAGTATTGCAGTTGACATAATGAAGTTTGTAGAACCATCTGATTCGAAGGTAATGAGGCCTTCCCTTTACCTGATATACTCCAATGCCTAACTTGTTCTTGATTGCGTGATTACAAATTGATTACAAATACATTAAGATAGTTTGCGCATGTATGCTTATTTATTTATAGATTTCTGGGATGGATTGGCCAACTGGAATCGATTATTGAAAGCTAAAATACACTATAAAGGTTTATGATCTGGATTTTGAAAGTACACAGGGCTCTCATTTGGAGACAGCTTGTAGAGCTACATTATGCCATTGTGGCATATGAGAATAAAGGGACAGATTCTTGGAATGACACTGAATATCTTAACATCCTAGAGGAATTATGAGGGATATATACTGGTGAAAGGAGTTGAAAAAAGTGAAGTATGGAAACTGAGATGTTTCTGGCATATAGAAAGGATTGCACAGAAACTGTGTATGCAAATCAATAGTTTGTGAGGAAAGTCATGAATATAAGAAATGATAGTTTACAGATGATATGAACAGTTTGTGAGGAAAGGCATGAATATAAGAAATAATAGTTTACAGATGATATGATCTTTAATTAGAAAGAAAGATTGATTAAGTGATGTTGGGTTTATGAGAGTGATAGATACATATACATTAAAGAATGTAGGTGAATCTCTTAAGATTCAGGTATAGAGAAAGGAGATGAAACTGAATGAAGAGTGGTCTTTCTTTTGGTTTAGGGTGAAGGGATACTGTTAGAGAGTTTGTGCATGAGAGATGGGTTAGCATGGAGTTCCTAGAGGCATGCGTTGCAAAGAAAAGGCTTGGATTTTTACCCTGTTGGGTTTTGGTGGGCAGCATATTCCATGGAGATTGACTTTCTCTTCTTTCATTCCCCTGCATCTCTTGGACACAGTTGTATGATATGGTTAATACTGCTCTAATTTATTTTGCTGTCATTCAAATGATCAGGTTTAGAGAATGTATGTTGGTGCCACGTTTTCATTCCTTAAATCTTTAACACTTTTTTCATTGTAGCTGACTGCCTTTTTTATTTACAGGATATATTTAAGATAGAGGGAAAAATTTCATTAAAAAAATCACGTGTTGTAGAGTATTATGTATTTTACTGCTTTCAGGTCAATGGGTTCTTCGCTAGTTATTATCAAGTCCGTGGATTCAATGGATTAGCAGCACGTTTAATTGCCCGCCAGTGTGAAGAAAAGTGGACTCGAGAAAATGAAGCAAAGTTAATTGATGCTTACAATCGGTTGGGATGGACCCATATTTCTACCCTGATTGCTAGCTCTCACCCATTACGGTTTCCCACTAGCTATACACCGTTTTAAGTTTACAGAGCAAATTTTCTGAGAGTACATCTTGTGCAACTTCACTTACTGTGCTAAATAAGGTTAATGTATGAAAGCTTTTGCAGATCTCTTACTATGTATCCACTGTTCCATCAGTACTGTGAACCAATCACCACCAGTGGTTCTTAGAGCCTGCCTTGTATATTTAAAGTTTAATCCATCCTGATAAGTGGTGTAAAGCAATATCTACTGTATTGAATGTCTTGAGCACTACAGTCTTTGGAGTTTCAACTGCACGTACATCATTGCAATGAAATGTTCAGAGTTGCAAACTTGATGTTATTGTTAGTTGCTCTGAAGGAGATGCATCTCTAATACTATGTATTGCAGTTCTTGTTTCTAAATGCTCATTCTTATTTAGAATGAAGTTTTACTTGAAAATGATGGGACTTGTTAGCTTCTTATTCATTGCAATCTTCTGAACTGTTTATTTGTTGTAAGATTATTTTTTACTTTGATTAATATATGCCATATCCAAATGATATCTGTTGTTTCCACTTGTTCATTGATGCCCCTTTTACTTTTTTCACATATGAATATTGCTTTTTGTTCTTCAAATTTTTGATAAGTAGCTTATGGTAGAGACTTATGAAATGTATGCTTTCTGTTGTTTTGCCATTTTATGTGGGAGGGACCCTGTTTTAAAAATTGATTTGAATGATAATCTTGGAACAAAAAGTCAGAAAGGCATATCTATCAAGAGAACGAGGAAATGAAAATGTCTAAGGTACACATTCTAACTAACTGCAAATTAACTAACCACAAGCATCAATTATTTTCAAAGATTTACTGAGGTAGCATTATTTGTAACAAAATATTCACTGTCTGTATTTAGAAAAATTGATAGCAAATTGTTGTATTCAAAATGCACATGCAGTGAGTTCGTATGCTGGATAAACTGCTAGACTGATCAGATGGCCGGTGGGAGAGGAATCTTAGTCTGTTTATTTATCTCATGCATTAAAGTGTGCAAACTTTCTGGCCAAAGGATGCACTTAAAAAACATATAAGACCAAAAAGAGCATCACAAGGTATAATTATAAACATGCTAGTTGCAGTACCATCTCAGAGATTAAACTGTCTTAGCAATACTGTATCAGTGATTATCATAAATATTCATACACTACTTGAAGTATGCATCTCAAAAAATTACACATAATGATGAGGTTGGTGTAAGATTTACTATTTGATGTATGCAGTATAGTAGAAAAATCATATACGAAAACATTCATGCAAAAAAGAGGAAGGTACGAACAAAACAGATTCGCAAATTAATGAGTATCATAAATGTGTGCATAGCTAGCAGTTGGCTGTACATGCCTCATGCACCTCAGGGATACCAGCACAGCTCACCCTTGTCTGCAAAGTTGTTAATGTCTCTAGTGTTCCTAAAAGTAGAGAAGGTGTGTTATATTAACTTTTGATGACAGATTTAAACTGATGAAGCAGGTTAAGGACAGTTAAAATGCAGCATCCTTAGTACTACTTTACATTACAATCTAACAGCATACGTGTACAGAAATTGTATGATTTTTTGAACTAGAAATCAAATTGTCAGAGTTTTATGCTGATCAAGATGCGGGAAAAAGCATTTTGAAACAAAAAACTTAAGGGATCTAAGTTACCACTCATGAACAGACTCACTTAAGTGTGTGATTCATGTCAGTGCATTCGCTTTTCAGTGTGGACTAGTGATTGCTGCAAAGGCCAAGAAATTCCACTAAAAATTAGAATTCAGTTAAAGATGTAAATACTTTTCTTAATGGCATATGCTTTACAAGCATTGCCAGGATGTTCTTGTGCTGCTGCTAATGAGAGAAAAATTCTTTGTGAAATGCTGACCATTCTCACATGTACAAATGCTCCAAGAACACATTGGTTCAAGTAGCTTGTTTCCAACAAGACTGCTGAGATGACTCATGAAATCTTTTCTCAGCAGACTGAAACTTATGCTACTCCAGAAATCATGGAACATTCAAAATTGCTAAACTCAAAGGCCCTTTTCCTGTTGGATAATGCTAGGCTGTATCTTGAATAGAGTCAGCTGTGTAATACAACTGTCTTTAATCAATATCTGCTATAGAACGTAACTTCCTTAATTCAGCTGATAGACCAGGGATAATTGATAACCTTATGAACCTGTAGAGTGAGTTTGTGAAACTCATTATCAGCAGCAGCTTAAGAGTGATTGGGGCAGCCCACTCTTTCAGCATTAAGGATGCTTTATGGGGCATAACAGCTGCATAGGAATATGTGAAGTGTATTACAATTAACGCTCAGGAAGGGAATGTTGGTGTGAAGTTAGGTTTAGCACAAATAAGGATTAATTTGAAGTTTGTAATGTGAAGCAGGAGCCTAACCCAGTAGAGGACAATGTCAACATGTTTAAGGAGAGGAAGTTGAAGGACAATGATGAGGAGGTGATGGAGGAGTGGGTGAATTTAGATAGAGGAAGAACACACCCACTAAAGAAATCCAAGCAGGTTGAAATTATTGAGATGGCAATTAAGACAGGTATCAGTGCAGATGAAGATAATGATGATGAGTATGTAGTGCCAGTTATTGAATGTTATTGAATGGTCAACAAAAACAAGCAATTTCATAGAAAGTAAGGCAGACTACATCATCTATGAAAATACGAATATTCACCATTTTTGAGCAAAACCACTGACCCTCAAAGGAAGAACATCACAAGTCTAAGGAAGGCCACTTCCAAGTGGGAAGAGGACATGCCACCCTCAAGTCCTGCAAGATCCACAGGACATGCCACCCTTGGGTTTTGTAATATCTGCAAGTACAATTCTATCTGTTTCCTCCACTTCCCAAGACATTTCAAGTAAGGAAGTACTGCTTGCTTTACTAGCATTATTCCTTAAGATATATCTCTACATGATAAGTCTTTCTTACGTGTTTAACCTGCCATTATTCCAGCTGTGTGATACAGTATCCTCTCTCCTCCAAAACTGACTATTTTTGCAAGAGGGCCTGCTTTTTAAGATAAAGTTTATTTATTATTTTTTCATATTACATCTATTGTTTGGAATAGTGGTACAATAACGAATAATATTATACTCTTTTTTTCTCTACACAATTGCTCCTCTTGCCTCAGTAAGGAAGCAACAGGAACAAATGAATGGTCCCAATTGCACACATCCAACCTCAAGCTTTCATGTATGATGTATTGCTCAGTACAGTGCATTGTACATTATTATTTTTCATACTTGTTCACCATTTCTCACCATAGTGAGATAGCACCAAGAAAAGCCAAACAGTGGTCCCATTTGTTCTCATCCCATTTTGTCTGTTATGTTTACCTCCAGATCTTATCATCCACAGCCAAGCCCAACTGACTATTTCATGGTTTCCCCTGACAAGTTCATATACCTTGGTTCAGCATATTGACAGCCCATAACCCTTATATACCCCATCAAGTGTTATTCGTTCTATCCCATGCATGTTTTTCACCCTCCTTAATGTTCAGGCCACAATAACCCAAAGTATCCTTTACTCCATCCTTCCATCTCCTCTGTCTCCCCTCTCCCTATAGCTGCTTCCACTTTTGTTGCATAGATCCTCTTACTCAGTCCATCTTTGCTCATCCTTTTCATATTTCTGAACCATTTCTGCACACCCTGCTCAGCTGTCTAAATCAGACTGCACATACCAGGACACTGCTCTTACACTCATTCCATAAATGGTCAATCTGCCACACACCCATAATTACCCTTAAACTTTCCATTTTTCAGTCAGAGTATGTCTACTACCACACTTTGCTCTTACACTGTCATTTCTTACAGGGTCGTTCCTCCTCATATACCACATATTTTCCTAAGGTATTTTAATTCCAGCAGGGCTACATTCTTCCATTCTTTTGCATTCTGGGCCTAAAACTCTTATCCATGTAACTACTCTACCTTCACATACTCAGTGTTCTTAGGAAACTAGCCCCATCTCTATCTGTGCGACTCACCTTGTATGACATGGCCAGCTTCTTGGGTGTTGTGGAAGCCCCACAGAAGGAAAGTCTGGGGCATGAAAGTAAATAAGCATTACTTATTTTTGCTTATTCTTTGATGAATATCAATAATTATGTCTCTATGACTGTCAACATTCTGCATTTTTAGCTGTACATGTACTTAGGAATGAAAGTGTGCATAGATGATAAAGAATGTACTGTATAATGCAGGGGTCTCCTCAGGAATTCTTTACATGGTGATGCATAGTTTATATCATGGGACCAGCAATGGAGACACCACTCCAATACCAAATTTGCATATTCTTGTTTTTAAACTTTATTGCAGGAACAAGGACACATCATTTTAAGATGGTAGTAGTGAAACTCACCTGAAACCCAAGTGCATCTTATAGCACATGTGTAATGGTGCCAAGAAACTGAATGGTCCCACAAAATTTGGCAGATTTTCAAATGGAAAACCCATGTTTTGAAACTTAAAATGGTTTTAAAAGAAATAGGGCATGGTGTTACGACTCATGTTACATTTTTTGGGGAGACCACTGTACTGTTTTATTTGTGTGAGAATGAAAACTGTAAAGCTTTCTGTACACAAACACAATCTGAGCAGTCCCCCTTTAACAGCATATACTGAAATTATTTTGAAAATGGTTTTGAAGGACAAAGAATGCAATGTTCATATGAACTTTACACACAGATGCATCTGTTTCTTATTGGGAAGGAAGTTTCACAGAGCATCTCTTTGTAACAGTTTTGTTATGAAAGTATGTCCTATACAGAGTGAACATTTTGATGTTTTATGACATTTTTATGTTCAGATGAAGCTAATATTAAAAGTATTGTTAATCTTCAGTTACTGTAGTACTTCATTTGTTTATAAATGGTTAGCAAGTAACAAAGAAAATATATTTGAATTCCTATTGGTTGCTGAAAGACCTTTTTTATAAAAAACTGATATTTAGTTACTACCAAACAGATATGGAGGAGATATATATTTCATTTGTTTTTGTGAAATTCTGACAAATGTTTTGAAAACAAAACTGAAGTAACTACTTGTTTGTAATTCTTTTGTTCTTGCAGTGTAAGGATTTTAAGGATGACATGTACATTTAATCTTTTTTTGTACAGAGATTGAACAGATGTTTTGAAAACAAAACTGAAACTTTAACTCATTCTTAATTCTTATGTCCTTGCACTGAATGGATAAAAAGAACCACTGCTTATTTAAAAGTAATAGGAAACTGAAGATTATCCTGTACTTGTTTTTCTGTGTCAATAAGGAACCTTGATTGTACGTATATTGAATTGTTGATTTCTCATCTCTTTTGCATTTTATTGTTTTACATGACTTTTTCTTATTGTAAGGGCTTTCTTTTGGGAAGTATTGAGTTTTTCTAAATGGTTTTAGACTTTCATTTTCATCTATTTTTATCTTGAAAAGGAACTTAGTATACCTTGCAGTGACAGTATTGGCTTTGATCCAAAGCTACAATATGTAAAGAGATAAAACATCATTTCTAATACAGGCAGACCCTACAAAACAATGTATTGATACAATACTGATGGGGAGATGGATGTTGAGAGAGAATTGCAAAGGACTTCTGAAGGTGTTTCACAATAGGTGGCAAATATGTGGTGTTTTAGACTTGGAGGTATGCTTCATTAGCTCACATCCTCTCTCTACCTGTCACGTGTAATGCACTGAAACCAGAGCTCCCTTATTCAAACAAATCCCCACAGATTTTTCTATGGTTTTCCATGACCACCTCCTATACCCTGATTCAGCCTATTGACAAAATGTTGATCCTTGTATACCACATAACTCCCATTTGCTTTGTCTCATGCACACCTCACACCCTTTTGCATGCACAGTCCCCAGTTATTAAAAGTATCTTTCATTCCATCCTTCCACCTCCTCTTTGGTTTCCCCCTTTTCCTTGTTCCCTCCCTCCCAACACTCAGAGTCATCTTCTCCATATGTCCAAACTATTTCAAGACACTCTCTTCCACTCTCTCATACATACTCCTCTTTCTACCAAACCTCTCACTTTCACTCTTATCATTTCGTAATGCAGTCAACCTCCCTCACACCACAAATTTGTAAACATTTAATTTCCAGCAAATCCAACCATCTGTAATTTTTATTTACTCCAGCTCCCATGGCTTCATCCTCTATCATATCCACTCCCAAGTATCTTCTACTACCTCCAAGTTTTCTCCAATCAAATCAACCTTGAAAGTTGCAGGATCTCTCTAAAAGGGAACCTTTATTCTCATCATTGTTATCTGTGTCCTACATGGTGAGGAAGCACCGGGAACAAATTACAGACTGCTTTACTTTCTTATATCACTCTTAACACTCAAATATAAATTGTGATTAAAGTGGATGACTGGAAATGGTATATTCATTCATGAAATCATGGTAGCATTTTCCATATTTTGTAAATTGATG
>JAUUDZ010438519.1:0-13268 GCA_032361705.1 Panulirus versicolor
CTTCTCCAGATCCATAAATGCTACATGCAAATCCATCTGTTTTTCTAAGTATTTCTCACATACATTCTTCAAAGCAAACACCTGATCCACACATCATCTACCATTTCTGGAACCACACTGCTCTTTCCCAGTCTGATGCTCTGTACATGCCTTCACCTTCTCAGTCAATACCCTTCCACATAATTTCCCAGGAATACTCAACAAACTTATGCCTCTGTAGTGTGAACACTCACCTTTATCCCCTTTGCCTTTGCACCCTTTGCATCCATTTTGCCAATCCTCAGGCACTTCACCATGATTCATACATACATTGAATATCCTTACCACCCAATCAACAACACAATCACCCCCTTTCTCAATAAATTCCACTGCAAAACCATCCAAACCCGCTGCCTTGCCAAATTTCATCTTCCGCAAAGCTTTCACTACCTTTTCTCCCTTAACCTAACCTGACCCTCTCACTTCACACACCATCCCAACCAAAACACCCTACATCTGCCACTCTATCATCAAACACATTCAAGAAACTTCAAAATGCTCACTTTATCTCCTCACTTCATCACTATCTGTTATTACTTCCCCACTTGCCCCCTTCACCGATGTTCCCATTTGTTCTCTTATGTGCATTATTTTAAATTTCCCTATAATTGCTACATACATCCTTTGCACCTTTCCCTTTGAATAAAGAAACAGTAATGGCTTTCACCCAGTCCTCAGGCATACCTTTCTGCTTTCATGCTAAGTTACATGTCAAATAATTCCACTCTCACATTTCCTCCATAATACAACATCTCGTCTGTAATCCCATCCTCTCCATGTACCTTTCCTGCCTTCAACCTCATTATCACCCTTTTTTACCTCCCTTCTTGTTTTATCCCCCCTGCACTTCTGTCCTTTTCCTTCCATCTTCCATACCTATGCATGTAACAGCTGCTGCCTCACTTTCTCCCACATTCATCATTTCATCAAAATACTCTTTCCATCTTGTTTTCACTTCCTCCTTTTGATTCAGCAACTCCCCCTTCCTTACTTCAAACATTTACCTTTTCACTCTTACGTCCACCTCTTTTCATCTCCTTCCAGTACAGTTTCTTACCTTCCTCAAACTTTTCACTCAACTAGCTTCTAAAATCTTCATCTACTCCTTTGCTTTTGTCTTTCTGTCACTTAACATTTGCATACATATCTTATATTCTTCCCCCTCCCTGGTGAAGAACAAGGTTGCTTTCTTGAGAATTTATTGGGAGTTCTGGTAAGATTTATTGGAGTTACATAACTGAGAGAGGTCATGAAAACACATTAAACAACAACAACAATGCTTTATTGGATAGGATATATAAGATGAGGTAACAGAGGGCAATGGGCTACTGGAAGTGCAAGATTATAGTGAAGAAGAGGTAAAGTAAGGTAGGTCGAGTAATACGATACAGGCTCGGCAGGATTCTTGTGATGACAATGATAGTAGGATGGGGTGGAACACATAGAAGTGCATGGCTGCTGAGTCAACATGGAGCTCCTGAGGGAGGTGGGTGTGGTGGCTGCCAATTTGTAGTAAGGAAGCAGGAGGCTCTTGGAGTAGGCGGCAACTGCTGAACAGTGCTTGGGTTGCAGGAGGCTTTAAGCTTAAAGAGGTGCTAGGGATACAGGAGTGCCATGGGTATGGCCATAGGTCCTTTGTTGTTACAGCTGCTGCTCATGATGGGCTGAGGTGATGTCCTACACGAGTCATACCACAATTGTACGTTGGAGATGAGGCACCACAATAAAACTTGCCAGGAAGATGAAATGTCTGGAGTCACATTGTTAGTGCTTTAGGTTTTGGAATGGTACACTTGTTGTCTAGTGGTGAGTCGACTGCCTGGCTGGTTTGCTGCGGTGATACTCGGGTATTTGAGTGGCGGTAAGGTCAGGTCTGTGAGGTGTAGCTTCATAGCCCAGAGAGCATTAGAGACATCGAAGCAAAATGTAACATGCTTCTGACCGATGACGATGTCTTTAAGGTGACCCTGGGTCACTACATTACCATTACTACCCACTTGGGTATTAGGAGGGTTAGTGATGGCTGTGTAGTGATCCAGCACTTCAGTGATTGTCAAGTTGCACACCTTTAACCCAGGTGGCTGTCTTTACTTTCTGTCTCACCCACACATGGACTGTTGGTATTCTGTCCACAAACATACAATCTCTTCTTGGTCACACATAGCACTTAACACAACTCATACAACTAATTCTTCATAACTCGATTTTCCTCTGGTGAGCGCCATGCTATAGCCTGGCATTTTGGCAAAATGATAGGAGCCGTAGATAGAAACAGTTGGGAATATTAAATTAGAAATAGGTGGGAATATTAAACAGGAGCATTAGGTAGAAACATTAACCAGAAGTAGTATGTAGAACAGTAGATGGGACCGTGAGGTAGAATTAGTAGTTTGGAACTTAGGTAGGTGCCTCTTAAGACACTGTGCAAGAGTTGCCCTCTGCCAGTGGCCTAACTCTTAAGGGTGAGGCACAAAAATGCTAAGAAGCAGCACTGAAGTTCACCAGTTACAGAGACTCTTTTGCCATGGCCACCCCCTTGAGAGAGTTCCCGAAGGGAACAGGCATCATAGATATAGACAGATATATTGATACTCTTCCCTACTGCACTGAACTTCCACTGTTACATTCCTTTTAAGCAATCTGCCATATGCTTTTCTTTTCTTCCACAGCATTTCTAATCTCATCTATCCACCATGCATTTCCACTCTTATTCTTTTATTTCACAACTTTGTATCCAGCTACAAATTCTACAACCTTTAGCAGTCTTTCTCTTAACATTTGTAAACATATTGACTCATTATGGCATCCCTACATTTACTGCATTTTCATCAAAACTATATCAACTTTCATATTTTCTTCCCTATGAGTAAATTTACCTCTCCACTCTTCCTTATATCTCCACTTTTCTTTGATCCTAACCTTCTAAAGAACTGCAAAATGGTAAGAATCTCCAAAAGATTCCTCTCACAACTTTAGCATCCAGCATAACCTATCTCAGCTTTTCATCTACTGCCACATAATCAATCAAACCCTTTTGTTTTATTCCATCACTTCTCATCAACATATATCTGTGAATCATCTTTTGCTGAAGAAAAAAAGGTATTTGCAAGGAATAAACCCATCAGCACACATCTACAAGATAACTTCCATTCTCACTTAGTCCTGGCACTCCCCATTTACTTACTGTTAGCTTATTTATCAAAACTATATGATTAGAGGACACTGCCCTGCCTTGGACTGTAAGTTTGATTGGTGATGATTAGTAGTAGGCTCAGTATGCAGTCAGTATTATAGCTTATTACATGTACAGCTGCATTCATTGCCTTTCGACATCGGTATTGGTTTACCAAAAATACAACTACTCGTGTGAAGTATCTGCACCAAAAGAAGATGAAGAGAAGTTTGTATTTACACATAAATTCATTGTAACATTCACATTTTTGTATGATTCTTATACATAATTACTTTATTGCACACCTGTTGAGTCCTTCTTCACGTAACTCTTGATATGAGGTTTTCAAGTCACTAAGCTATCAATTCATGATTTAAAGTTTTATTATTTATTCTTTATTGAATTTATTTATAAATGATTATTTTGTCTCAGGTGTAATGTGAATCATCGAACTCCAGCTGCTACCCCAGACTACCTCCATATGACTGCTCTTCGTGGCAATGCACCTTTGGCCACTCTGTTGGTATTGGCAGGTTTCAGACTTTGGCATGCTGAGTGGCTTAATGGAATCTTCACACCTGACACTCTTATGTCAAGACTTGCTACTGTTCGGTAACTTATTATCTGTTGGCAATGATATAATCTCTTTTTATCCATTATCTTAAATTCCATTTCCATTTATGTGGGATGGATCAAGTTCATAAAAGCATGTACATTTTGTGGGAATCAGTTTTGCAGAATTAGAGTCCCCAACCCCAAACTTGCAAGTTGATAAAGCTAGCAGGGTTAGGTTTGGGTTAGGAGATGCCAGGTGTTGATAAAGAAGGATCATACATAAACATTGGATCAGAATGGTATGTACTACAGACACATTTCTACCATTCTTCCACACTTTTAATTACCCATTTGGCAAAACCTAACGTATGGAATAAGGACTTTTTCTCCCAGGAAATGCAATGTCTACCTCACTAATGTTCATTTTGCTTTTTCTGAGCAAGGCAGTAAATGCATCAGCAGTAAACAAGCTAAAACTACAAAAGATTTCAAACAATGAACTAATACATATGCCATTTTAAAATATAAAATCTCAAACTCAGGCCAAGGTGCCAAAAGGACAGAGTGAGCATTCCACTCCATCTTTACTTGTGTTTGACACCAAATACTCCTAGTGTAGACCTTAAAAGAAGGGAGGGGACAGAAGGAAGGATTCTTAGGAGCATTATGTAGAAGTAGTCAGTCTGCACATTAGGTAGGAGCCTCTGCAATCACTGTGCTATAGTTGCCAGTGGCCTGTTAAGAGTAAGGCATTAAAGGCTAAGTGGCACTGAGTTCATTAGTTTTAGAGACTCTTGCCTTGGCCACCCCCTTAAGGGAGTTCCGGTTGGGAACAGGTGTCAGAGATATAGATAGAATTATTTTCATCTAGGGGTTTTCTTCTTGTCATGTTGCATGACTGTTACTCATAATCACATTAAAGGTGTAAAGATTGGACTGTTGCATGTGACATTCAGAGGGTGCTGAAAACCTTTGTATCCATATCTAATCCAAACTATTAAAGTAAACCACGTATTGTACTTAACTACTCATTTCAGCATATTGAATATCTTGTAAAGGAGACAATTGTTAGATTTGGCTGGCCACTGCATGTTTTAGGCTATTGTCATACTAATGGCCCACCCAATGAAAGAGTTAATAGGCAAGTAAATATACCCAGGACCCTTTTTATGGGGCACTTATAGCCTCAAGACATTACTACATTTAGTAGAAGGGAATTGATGGACTAAATTGGAGCCAAAAGTTCTGACTTCAAGACTGTTCTCATCTCATTTTCATCCATTGACAATGCTACAACCTTGTCGAAGAAGAGTTTCACTCACAATATAACTATGTGCTGGTAGACTTTGGTAGTGACAGTATTGAAACTGGTAATATTGTAAAAGGCATCGTTAGTGAAATATAAATATGGCAGCAAGGTGCAATGGTAAATGATGATTGCTCTTGCTTTCATTTTCCATGTTCTAGTCATTGAGTACATCCAGGTATGCAAAGGCAGACTGAGTGGTCATCTTTTATGTTTCTTTCTGTTGTATATATTTACATTTGCTGTTTCCTGCCTAGGCATGGTAGGACCAGTTACAGATGGCTGAGCTTTAGAGAAAAAAAAATCCCCACTGTTTCTTCGTGTGGAAAGTAACGAGAGAAGAGGGGAGGATTTCCAGCTTTCCACTCCCACTCCTCTTTGTAGCCTTCTTTGACATACAGAAGATACTGTATGTAATCATAATTTTTTCTCTTCTATCTCCAGGTATAGGAGTATATTGTATGTGAAAAGTAATTCTAGGTCCTTGCTATTAATGATCAAGTAATACAACAATTACATTGCCTCGACATTTTACCTTCTTTGTCTTACAGGTTAAACCCCTCTTTGACCCAGTACTTTCCATAGGATTCTACCTCTGCAATAGCTTTTGTTTATTATCTTTTATGGCTGATTGTAGTCCCAGAGATGTAACAGTGGGTAAAAAATTAGTATTCTATTTATAGTTAATGTTATTGTCTCCTGATTGTGCTGAGCTGTACATAATAGCTTCTTCAAAAACAATCTGCTTGGAAAGCTCTCTGATACAGTAAACCCTCGATTTAATGGACTCCAATATAATGGATTTCAGATTTAACAGACCAGGCAAATAATAATACATTAATTGATAATAGTTCAAAAAATGAAAAAAAAAAAAATCTCAAATGCCACAGCATGCACATTTCATATTTGTTTTTGGAAGTGTGGGGTAGACTCGCTTTATTTCGGTCTCAATCTGCCTCACGCTATCATGCGTTCAGGTTGAATACAGAAAATGGTGACTTTTTTATTACATAATTTTGCAAGTCTTACAATTCAAAATGGCATCAAGCATGTGAACTGTACATTGTATTACTGCATATTGTATGTTGTATTAAAAAATGGCCCATAAGGTTATGTTCAGTTTAACAGACTTTTGTCATTAATGGAGACCCCTTTCCCCTATTAGTCCATTAAATCGGGGGTTTACCATGTTTCATAATAATAGGGATTGATTTTTTTGTTGCTCATATAAGTTGAAGGACTAAGATTTAAGGCATGAATAAGAATTTAGGTAAGAGACCACCTACATTCATGAAGGAAGATTAGTTTACCTTGTAATTACAGGCTGTCCTTATGATTCATTGTTTAGAGTAGAAAATCAGCACTGTAACAAAGAATGCACTAAGAATACAGAAAATTACTATCCTATTCATTCTTGTTCTGGTTTAAAGATTGTTTTGTTGCCTGGAGTGTTTTATTGCTTTAAGGGGAGGAGACTGATATTCAGTCCAGTGTGTAGCAAAACTGCTAGGTTTAAAGTCAGCTTAGTTCCTGAGTGGTCATAGAGGTACCCACTTAGCTTGGTTTTACTCTGTATTAGGTCTTTGTTTCTTTTTTTCCAAACAAGTAGATAAGCTATGGTCTCGTTGATTACTATGTTCAGCGAAGGGTGTCATATTTTGTTTTTCTCTCTAAGCTTCCCTTGTATATTGGTAGTATGTATGCTGCTTCAAATACCATTATATTTGTAGAAGTGATGTGAGTGAATGAGGACTTTTCTTTGTCTGTTTGACAAAGTCCAGGAAACAGCGAACAAGTATAAAATAAAGAAATTTGTAGTAGGTAAATCTTATTAGTTATCATGCATAGTTAATGATTTGTCCTCACATTCTTCAGGTCACAACCCCTTACTCTTGCTGACCTATGCAGAATTAGCATCTGCTGTTGACATCATGCATAGTTAATGATTTCTCACATTCTACAGGTCACAACCCCTTACTCTTGCTGACCTATGCAGAATTAACATCCGCTGTCGACTTGGAGAGAGAATTCAAATAAGCCTTGAAGCCTCTTCTCTTCCACCAAGAGTAGTGAGATTCCTCATGTTGGAAGATGTTGCAGAAGTGGATCTCTGACCACCATCAGGATTTTTAGGACCTCAGAATCTTGACAATATAATAAAGTCATTGATAATACAGTGGTATCAGGGCACAGTATCACAGGTTATAAAGTTTATGAACATGTACATAATAGCACTGATATGATTAGGAATTTGTTTTTCATTGCTACTCTTTCTAAAAGAACTTCAGTCACTTCCCTGAATTTTTTTTTTTGCTATACTACTATGCTCTTTTGTAATATCCCTCAGACCTGCAAATTACTTTAGGTTGCCAGTACTGACAATGAACACACAACCTTGTGTCTAGATTTGGATTTCTAGCCTTTGATGTTCCTAAGATATAAAGGTGCTTTTGTCTTCACTGAGATTATTTGGGAATTATGTATCAATAATCTCACTCTTGACTTTTCCTCTAAATCCATCTTTTGGGTTAAAAGTTTTTTTTTTGGGGGGGGGGATAATTTTTTCAAACATCTGGTGAAATGTTTTCTTCAGTTATACATTAACATTGCATTGATATAAATATGGTTCATTGCTGTAGTAATGATGAAAGTATTATAAAATTGTTGAGTTGCTTTTTTTGTCAATAATCCATTTATATGGTTTTAGCATTCCAGGTATTGCAGTTTTGACACAGAATAACATTTCTGCAGATTTGAGATATATTTTTTGTGTACATTTTCATGTTCATTGTACAGGTACACCACCGAATATCCGGCAACTCTAGTCCGGATAAAATCACGTGAGGGAACTTGAAATTACTGTGGCTACCAGACTAGTTTACTGGGCGGCCACAAATGGCATTGTGTGTGGGGCACACTTATTTACATTCTTTACATTGCACTTGTTGGTGATGATACTGCAATTCTGTGAGATTCTTAGCTTATTTTGCTTAAATTTAACCCTAGCTTTGGCTTCTAAGACATATGAGAGTGTCAGTCGTCGTGTCAGACATAAACACCAGTCCATATCGATCCAAGATAAAGTAGAACTGTTGAAGAAAAATGGACCTTGGTGTTTCGGTGCATACACTGTGTGACATCTACAGTATTGGTTCATCAACAGTTTATGATATATAAAGAAGGAAAGGAAGAAAATATTGAAATTCTATGCAGACAACAATCCCAAGAAGCAAATGACGATTAGAAAAACTTTGAAAGATAAGAGCACTGAGCACAATCGAGTGATGATGGAATGGTTTCAACAGCATCGGAGTGATGGAGTGGACTTGTCAGGTAGCATGATAATGAACCAGGCTAAGTTGTTCCATAAAGAACTTAAGTTACAACATGAGCATAACTGTAGTGAGGGATGGCTTCAAAGATTCTAGAAACGTCGTGGAATTTCCATGAATAAATCTGCCGAGAAAAGCGGCCTGCAAACCATGAAGGAGCTGCTGAGTATATAGACGAATTTGCAAAACTTGTAACTGATGAGCACTTCAGTCCTGAGCTGGTGTATAATGTATTTCATTTATTTATGTAGATTCACATTTGATATTTGTTTAATTTAGATTTCTAGATGCCCATGGTATACTTTAGACACATGAGAAATGTATAATTGGTGGGTTATAGGTGTTGATGAATTATTATGACGTGACCACAGTTGGTACGGTAAAATGGTTAATCCAGCAAGGCTTTGGAACCAAGAGTGCCGGAAAATGGTGTACCTGTATACTATACTGTTTACTAGACCAACCAGGCTATGGGGGCCACCTGTTCCTGTGAACTGCCTAGGCTGTGATAAGAGAAAACCCCTGAAGACTGCTTCAGGTATACTGATCAGCTCCTTTCTAAACATTTTTTTGTCATTGAACCTCCCAATCATTCTCACTCCTTTCCTGCAGGTACCGTCCATACCCTTCTCTTTTCTCTTTCATTAGAAATGTAAGTTCTTCATTCCACCTGTCACTGTTTTCCTAATTACCTTCCGTTCCTTTCTCTCCCCTTTTTTCAGTCACTCTAATTGTTGCTACTCTATAAGCATTCTCTCTATGTGTGTTTGTATTCAGGCCTTTCCCAAGCTCACAGGCTTCGCACCCTCTTTAAAGTATCATTTCTTCTTTTCGTAAAACCATTACAAACTTTAGCAGTCTGTCAAGAAATGATAGACATTTTGCCTACTTTCCATCATAAGTTTCACCTCCAATAACCCTTCCTTTTTATACTTGTCAGTGACGGTGACATAATCCAGCTATGCCTGATGCTCCCAGCCCACTTATCCTTGTAAGCATATGTATGTGCCTGTTTTCAAACCAAGTATCCCAGTCTCCAATCCTTTTTCAGCACACAACTAACAAAGTGCTCCCATTTTGCCTGTCCATATTACCCAAATATGCGTTCAGATTCCCTAGCACCAAGGTAAGATCCTTTGTATCAGAATTGCCGAAGCACTCGCATAACTCATCTTAAAAGCACCCCCCCCCCTTTTTTTTTTCCAGGTACATTAGCACTAATAGTCGCCTGCCTTTCAGTGTCGGCTTTTACTCTAATTCACATCAGTTTTGAATTCCTTACATTATTCATCACATTTCCATAACTCCTTTATCAGAAGTGCCACCCCCCTCTTTCACTGTTACCTTCACATGTATCCACAACATTTTCAGTCCATTCTACCTTCTTCCCTATCAGCTTAGTTTCACTCAGAGCCAAACATCCAGTTTACCATTAAACACAGGACCCATCTCTCCATTGTTGGTTGCATCCTTGCATGTTCAGACGCCCCAGTGTTTGTTTATCCTCACAAAAAAAAAATCAGTAAGTGGATGGTGAATCATAAGCCTTCCCACAGAAAGGGTCATAATGCTGTAATTTTTACAGTAATTTTACCCATTAATGAAGACTTTTCCCTGAACTTCACATGGGAAATAACCACTTAAACATGCTTTAGAGTAATCAGTAATTGTGGAAAAATCAGATGATTGTACAGTATTAGCTAAAAGTTGAAATGCCATCACAAAATAAGTGGTGTACATTTGTTAAATCTTAGAGAATTTGAAATATACTCTTAAAATTCCTTTTAACTGCCTTCTTCATGTCCAAGACTCCTTATTTATTCTAGTCTAGTAATTTTTTTGGTATATTTGAATTCACAGAATGTCTCATGCAGCTAAGGCATTTGAAAGCTGTGAGCGATCCTTTAAACCAGTATTTGCTGACCCCAAACCTCAGAAAAGTGATGGAATAAAGTTTGATGGAGGAGGCAGAGACCTAAGGGGGGATATTCGGGGCAGTGATGGAGGCTATGGAGGGTATTCATCAGGAGGACCACTCACCCCACACCTGAATAACCATCTTTCAGCCTTTGATGCCATTTCTTATAGTAAGTATTTGAGACCTTTTGATTCATGTAGGAATCGGAAATATTTGTCTGAATTATATCCTTCCACCAAGACAAAGGATATATTTTTGCAAACTTAAGATTTATGTGCTTTTCAGGGAAACTTTAAAGTTAAGCACCTTATACCACTACTTAAGATTAAATGTGTTCAAGTCTCAGAAACTATACTGTTGGTAGAACAGAATTCCACAGTTTTATTCAAAATTCATATCGACAGTAAATGAATTTTAAGTGCAGTGAATTACTTGAATGAGTCAGATTGCATCCAGTGTAGATGATGATCTCTGTCTGAATTTATAATGTATGTCTGTATATTAGCTGAATAGGCCATTTCCTTTTAGATGAACATCATGTAAAGTTAGTGTAAATATTAGGGTTGTTACTTACATAGTCCTGCTTTACAGATGGGTGTCCCTTTTTTAATGATACTGGCTTTTAAATATTACACATTTAAATATTACACAGTAAATCTTCCTTTTGAGCATTTGAAATGCCTTCACGTTTTCCTTTCCTATAGTGTGATTCTTCCTTCATGGATTCTTTTTACATGTTCTTTCCACCATTGCAGTTTGCCTTAAACTTTATTCATCAGTATTTTCTCTACTCTAAACCTTAACCCCCCCATTCCTTCCTTCCTTCCTTAGTTTGTGATGCCAGAGATTTGGAAAAGCAGTCTGTACTAGAACTTTAAGGAAGGAAAGTAATGAGAGAGAAAAAATATAACTCAGAATTTTAAAGGGAAGTGCAGTGGCTAATAGAGACTGTAAGCAGTTGGAAAGGATTTTTTTAAGATGTGAAAGGGGAATCTGGTTAAAGGAAGATTTAGTCTAGTGAAGGAAGTTCTTTATGATAATAGGATAGGGTACTGATATTTTATCAGCATGATGAGATTACTCATGAATGAACATAACATTTGGGTGACGTGAGTAGGATAGATATAAAAGGAGAATGATGGTGAGATGGATTGTTATTGATGTAATATGTGAAATGCTATATTGATAAAGATATATGAAATGATGCCAAGATTATGGTGTGCAGGGGAGGTTCTGCATAGATTACCCTGCCACTTAACAATAATGGTCTTTTAAGATATTGATTGAATGATAATTTTTTTTCTTTCATTGATTCCTCCGTCTGCTTTTTGTAAATCTGAACTCAGGTTCTAAACTGAGGTTGCCATTTTTAATTTCCAAAACAAATTTCCCTGCTTTTCCTTAGACTGGTGAACTTTTTTCCATACATATTTGCCATTTCCCGTGTTTGCGAGGTAACATCAAGGACAGATGACTGAGCCCTGGGGAAAAAATCCTCACGTGGCCTTCTTCACCTGTTCCTTCTTTTGTAAAAGTAAAACGGAAGGGTATGATTTTCATCTTCCTTGCTCCACAATCTTAACTCAGGTTATGAACTGTGCTTGCTACTTTTCTTTCCCAGAGTAATTTCACTGCTCTTCCTTAGTGATGAACTGTAATGCCTTATTTTTTTTTTCATCATCAGTTCACCTTCTATGATGCTCTTAGATATTTCAGCCCCATTTTACCATTAAAACGGATCATTTATACCAAAATATGGGTTTTTGAACCCTTTTCATATTCTCCAGATGTCATAAGAAATTTTCCCCATATACACACACTAAAACATTTAACCCTCTTATTTGAATTCATGTGCAAACATTTTTTCCATTGCTGTATTATTTACATATATCATAGTTTTACATCCCTGGGAACAGTTAGACATCGATAACATTTCATTCTTATTTTGTAATGGAGAGTTGTTGCCTGAGAACAGCTTGTAAACTGCAGATATTTCCATTTAATAGGCCTTTCATAGAGTGCATTAAACTGGGTTGAACTTTTATCAAGGTTCAAATGTTTTCTTGTCTCATCTGTAGAGCTCCAACATTTATTTTACATTCTACAACACTGTCTTATAGTTTGAATAACTACAGTGAGAAATGAGGAAATGAAGGAGAGGTACAATATGATAAAGAGAGCTAGAGTAAATGGTGGAATATGGAATTGGTATGGATGTTTGAAGACTAAAGGAGGAAGAGTGACAGAATTCTTGAATAGAAAAAATAGGCACAGCAAAACTGCAAATAAGGTGAAAATAGAGTGAGGCATTGTATGCTGAAAGAAAATGTAGGGAGGGAGGAATGTGCTCATTGTAAGGTTGATGGCATTTGGAGGAGCTTCTGCTTAAGTTGCTATGCTGAATGGCAAAATTTTTACTCCTAGCTTGGTTTGTAGTTGAAAAGGTAGTTCTAATTTTGAGCATGTGGGTTGCCATTCATAATTGATACTTTATTAAGAGCACAAAGACAGCTGTTTCTTTACCCCTTTTTCCTTTTTAGCAGTACATGTGATTTGAAATTTTATGCACGCTGATAGTTCTCAAAGGCATATTTGGGATTTAGATCCTTTTCCTCATTGTATGCTGTTTCTGTTTTAGAAAGTGTTGATATGAATGTCCCTGGATGTTCCTCTATTTTTATTGTTTAGTATTTGAACAAGGTAGCAGGTCTTCCCCAGGGAGGTGGATGCCTTGAGCTAATTGCCTGCTTGAGGGATTATGGACCCTAGGGTTGAAAAATTGATAGCCTAAACAGGTGAATGTATGTATGTTCATGATGCACCTCAAGTATGTGAGATTGGAGTTACAGGTGAAAGATAGTCAGAGCATATGAGCACCTCAAGTATGTGAGATTGGAGTTACAGGTGAAAGATAGTCAGAGCATATGATTGTCTTTGGTAGCAACT
>JAUUDZ010438530.1:0-13267 GCA_032361705.1 Panulirus versicolor
TCCTTGGGTCTAACGTTTGGAATGTACAGCCTCACTGACCCAGTGCAGAAATAACAAGTCTCCCGGGAGGTAGTGCTGTTCCAGGCACCTTAAGTGGTAATAATATGTGTCATTTTTCGCGAGTGACCAGGACTGAGCTGGCCCCATAACCTCCCTCCATCACCACAACACGGTCAGCGGTCAGTTAATACGACAATTTCTCAGAATTTAGGACTGAAGGGTCCAACGTGTCAAGTGACCATTGTGATGGTGCGGGTAATGGTGCTTGAGATGGTGCTGGGGTTGGTAACGCCTTGCATGACTTTCTTGTGGACATTAATTCATGGCTTCATGGACGGATACCAGGAGTTAACTTTGCTAAATCAGTATAGACAAGCAACAGTATACAGCTTGTAAACAGTATGTTAAATGACTACAGATTTTTCGATATGTAATGAATTAGGAGTGATTCGAGAGAATTTGTTGGATATATGAAAATAGATAATCCATCCATTGTAAATGTAGATACCCATAATTCTGAAACATGGTGTTCTTATTTGCAAGAAGATGAATCAATTATATATCTCGAGTGACAGACGAATGTACCTACACTGCGGGTGGGACTCGAACCCTGAACAGGGCCCTAGTTGCCTCGGCCACACGGAGGTCATAAGATTCACACGCCAAGATTTTGGTGTCTATTCTTGTATTTCCATTCCTTCTCCTCCCCCCCCCCTCAAATCTCGGTGGGGGTAACATGGACATCCATCTATCGCAGCTCTGATGGTGTGACAAATATATCGATGTATCTATCACTCCATCGCGGCTGCGACAGATTCAAGTCCCTGTGTGTATAACTGTTACTGACTACATGTAAATGGCCAACAAGATGTCTGATCAGCAGATTTATAGATGTTTTCTTTCTATAGTACATACACAGATCTACACAACTTCCAGAGCTATATCCGTATGCAACTGCAGGAAAATGAAATATTTATCAGTAACTATTTCGCCATGAAATGAATAGTGAATCTGTCTGAGATAGAACCATGCCATAATTATTCATAGGTGATAGATTTCCTGAAATAGATATCACTAGCATGAATAGATGTGCAAAGTAAACATATTTAAGTAAATAGACAACACGTTGCAGCTAGTGCCAGGAACATTTTATAATGTTAGAGCCGTCAAGCTTTCAAATCTATGAAATTTATGGTAACACGCTTTGATGAGATTGTATGCAGCTGACAGGTTGGAGTTATAGTGCGCCCCTCGCCGTGAGTGCATGACAAGCTGTGGAGAGGCTACAGCCAGGAAGGGAGAGAATATTGCAGTGCCATCATCACCAGTGTGCATAACGAGCTGAGGAGAGCTGAGTGTGAGGAGAAAGACACTGCTGAAGTGCCACCATTACCAACCATGATGCATGTCGAGCTCCGAGGGAAAGACTGTGTCACCATCACCATAGTAGGTGAGTGATCTCGGAGAGCTGACTGCAAGGAGGGAGACGCCTCTACAGTGCTGAGGGCAGACGGTAACTAATTCTGACGGAGATTGTCATCAAAGGGACCCGTTCAGAGTTCTTACCCTTATTTCCAATGAGGCTTCATCCGTATACTCCATAAAACTAGTCAAAGCCGTTGATTGCGAGAAAAGAAAGAAGGAAAAATGAAAATGTAATGTACAAAAGAGACAAGAGGAAGAGTGAGGGAAGGAAAGAGATTAAGGAAAGGAGGAAGATTTAATATTGGTGTTCTAAGGGAGATACATGATGGTTGTGGGCGTTCTCTGCCAAAGGTTAGCTTTTTTAAGAAGGGGAACTGGGCGTCATCAGCAAGGAACACCAGTGTAGATATATCTAGATAGGCGATCATTGTTGATGTTGTTGATGCTTGTTGGTGATTTATGACATTTGTAGGAAACGGTTGTGGGTGAGAGACGTGTGGGAATGGCTGTTGTGGATGGTTGATGATGCAATCAAGATGATATATGCCGAATGTGGGTTTGTAAATAATGTATGATAGTTATGGAAAAAGAGTCGGTACCAAGTACATTGCTTGATCACCATTTTTGGAGAGTGTTCAGTGGAAGTGGGCGGAATGTGTGAACTAAGGAAGTAATACATGAGTTGGAAATACAGTGAGGTGTATAGAGTGAATGTGAGAGTTGTGGTGAAGTGTGTCTGTTGTTAGTAGACTTAATGAGGATGTCTTGGTTTGCGTTTGGCTTGTGCAACTGTCAGTATGACATAGCAAACAAATGTGATTAAATGCACTTACGTGTCGGTGTGTCACGTTGTGCTACAGAACTTTATTCCTTTTATGATGATACATCTTCGCTGCGTAGTTAGTTACAACTGTTGATAATTATCTACAGATTTACAGAGTAGTTCTGTACCACAAAGTTACCACACAAAAGAATCACCGTCCACCACTGAAATCGACAAAATCCTCATATGATAGACATATAAGTTGCTATACCAGTGGGGTATCACTTTGTGTTAGTCACACGAAACGAGATGAGTTGAGGCACATTACTTATCACACCATTGTGGAGAGAGGACGTGCAGTAATCTGATTTTTTTTTTTTTTTATCTAGGACACTGGCTATGGGATCTGATGCCGTAAGGCCACAATGGAAGTACGTAAGATAGTGCTTCCTCGATGGAGGGACCTGAGAAAGCGTACCTATGATAGAGAAGCGTCGCACAGTATAGAGGGACCTAGGTGGAGCCACTATGAGAGAGGGACAAGACATAAGAGTATAGCTTTGACAGAGGGACCTAAGAGTGTGTCACTTTTGTAAAGGGACTTGCCACAGTGCATTTACAATCGATGGCATCAAGCTGTATACCAAAGATGGTGGAATCTGATAGAGTTTAGCCACGATGAAAGAAGTAAGATGTGCAGCCTCGATGCAGATCTCTAAGGTTTGCGTAATAATAGCAGCAGGACATGAGAAAATGAGATAAGACTGGAGAGACTTGAGGCTGTGCAACTGTAACCAGGATGAACGTGCAAAGAAGGAGGGATTTGAGAGAGTGTAGCTACGGTTGAGAGACCTGGAATAGTGCGTCCTACATGTGAGAACTGAGACGGTTTATTCATAATGAAGGAAATTAAGATACCATGTGTACGACAGGAGAAATATGGGAAGTGATTATCCAGCAGAGAGACCCAAGATGTGTGTTTGTGGTGCAGTGATCTAAGTCACTGTTGCCACGGTGGTAATGGCTAAGATAACTTTACCCTGGGTTTAGGCTTGGGGCTAAAAAGCTTTGTTTAAATATCTTATGCTAGAATACCATTAAGTGTTTAAGAAAGCAACATTTGTTTAGATATATCCAAATAACCTTAGTTCAAAAAGAAGACTCGTTTAAGGCTACTGGATCATGTTGTCCCATACAATTTCGTGTGACTGAAAGGTTAAATTTTTACATGAATAATGCAAAAAATGAATACTGGGTCACAGATTACATAGGCAAAGGCGTACATTTAATCAGCTTTCCGAAGCTGTGTAACATCAAGTGTTGTAGCTGTCTTCATGTTGTCTCTAATGGAGGTCATATGTCACATCCCATGAGGGAGATCTTAGACAAACCTTTATATCAATCTGCTTGATATTCGAGGTCAATTAATGTATTGAAGCTCATTCTTGAAGAAGTCGCTTTACCCATTTAATACGATAGACTGCAACAAATGCTTATAAGAGATATGTGGACTTACTCAAGCTAATGATGCATAGGATTTTCACGTGTTTTGATATGAAACTAAACATAACAACGTTATGATTCAAGCTTTGAAATGTAGTTGCGATCATCGCTCTGAACCATATTCAAAGACAAGATCTTTTTCAAGAAGTGCTGGTAAATGTTCCCTCGTTAAGGGAGTTCTTGCCGTCTGCCAGGATGGTGGAGAGAGAGAGGGGCAGAATGAGCCCATCTGGCTCGCCAGCACGTCCCTGGTGCTGGGATATTGCTGCTCTGACACACACACGTCCTTGCTGAAGGAATTATAGTCAGTTTTTGCATTTCATGGTTTTCTTTATTCGTGGACAAGTCTCTCCCAAGGGATATAATGGCGACTCCCGGGCTGTCGTTTGTGTTGTAGTTGTTAATGTTTGGTTGGCTTTGTCTTCACTTGGCGTTCACCTTCAGCTGAGGACATATTCCTGTAAACATTTGATTCCCTCACGTCTGGCAGGCCTCTACTCTTCGGAGCTAAATCGGAATAAACGTAATATTTATCATCAGAAGCTCCTGAAATGCATGTATATCAGCCTTTAGATAAAAATGTTAGTATCATATGACTAGTGGATTTATGTTTCTCTTTGATGCAATAAGCTTACTGTCAGAATGTGTAAGGCATATTTACAGAAAATCTACAGTCCATTAAACTATAGTGTTTCATCAGAACCCTCGTTTTTCAGCTCCAGGTCTGCGTTGTCTCCAATAAGGTAATTTCTGATCGTGTTCCTTTGTTGTTCCTTTGATTATGTATGAAAATATACTCACTGAGCAAAACGTAAAACAATTGTAACTAATGATGGGTGAAGAGAATGTATGAACCCTTCAGACTGGTCTCAGTGAACTTGATAAATGTAAGATACAAATCTATTTTCGTCATCATCAATGTGGATTATCTTCGGTCACTTTAGATTATCAAGTTTGTGCTGGCTTTTAGTTTTTGGCTGTAGAAAGTGATGTATAAGCACTTTCAGTGCATGTTTTTCGTTTTCTCAAATATCTTTCAAACAAATGAAAGCATGTTCAATTCATTCGTGTTTAAAGTAGTTTCACTTAGCAAACAACAATATGTGTTGTTATTATAACACATCCGTTAAAATGGTTACCAAGGTGACGACACACCCACATGAAGACTGACACAGGTATCGTCTCTGGGTGCCGTGGTCAGATGTGGAACCCACGAATGGTCGTTATCTATGGTGATGGTGACGCTGCCGGTCGTGTGAGTGATGGGGGGAGGAAGGGACCTCGCAGCCAACGTGAGTCTCCTCTCCTCCCATGAAACCTGGTCGCTTCTCTGGGGACCTGGCCTTCTCCGGTGAGATCTGGCCGTATCTCTGGGGACCTGGCCGTCTCTCTCTCTATCCTTGGTGGCCTCCCTGGAGCCCTGACCGTCTCCTTGAGGACTTGTTCGCGTCCCTGGGGACCTGACCGCCTCCCTTGAGACTTGGCTGTCTCAAATGGGAGCTTGTTACCTCCCTTTGAACCTGTCCGTCCTCCAGTTGACCTGGTCGCCTCCCTTTTGACCTGACTACATCCCTAGTTAAGCGTCATGATTGCAGATGGGAGACACCTCGATTGATTGACACCGAAGACATTGCATAATAGAAGGAAATCTTAACAGTATATTGATGATGACAGTCAATCCTGGAGTCAGAGAGATATGGCTTCATTAGTTAGCCTCCAGTGGAGCGCAGAGGTAGAACATGGTCACTCAGATGGTAAATGGTGGAAATAAAAGGGAACGGAGATTGAAAAGAATGAGCTGCTCTATTTGTGAGGTATGAAATAGATTTACAATCGACTTTCCGTAAGAGGTACAAAGGGCGAGAAAAAGTGGCAAGATATATGAGCATTGTTTCATATGATGACTAGCAGAAATTTTATACAAGATGGGCGTCTGGAAAGACAGAGTAAAAGATAAATGCAGAAGGGAAATTATGTATGAGTGTCAGACGAAATAATGACTTATTTGTTTACAATAATGTACGATGAGTGCAAATTAAGCAATGACAGTGTAATGAAGCGTTTATGGTGAGGGTAGCGCCTGTGTAGAGCTGATACTAGTGAGCAATTCTGGATAGTTTACAATACATCTGAGGACATAAACTCTTTTTTTTATTTCTTTCAATTAACTAACGACTTAATGAGAGTTTAGTGGGTATATCTTCCTATTGACTTACGTTACCTATACCTGGATTCTTCATTCAGAAGTACAGAAATGGCGCTTTTTGCTTAATGAAATGCAATACCGCAAAAGAGACTTTGGAAACACCATTTGTGCGCATGACGACTGGTACTGAGGGTACGTTGTGCACCTGACGCTGATAACGAACTGTTGTGACGGTGTGCCTGTCACTTACATTCCTGTGGCTGTCACTGTGTTCTATAGCACGTATTGGTGCTGAGCTGTTACACCGGTGTGGCTGTCACTTATGCTCCTGCAAATGTCACTAACCGTCACTCTCTCTTTCACTCGAAGTCATTACCATTGTCCTTACAAAGAAAACCTAAAGGGTAAGGGAGACGTGTGGCCGCCCAGAGCCATCATCATCTCTTATCACTAAAAAATAAAATATTCTTGAGAAATCGCGTTTAGGTATTGAACCAGCACTACCAGGCATCATTACTGCTCTCCACAAGTGCCATATTTCACTTCCATCACTCCCCCTCGTCCATCACAACTCATGCAGTATACATTACGAAAAAGTAAACACCTTACGAGGTAAGGAAAGCAAATACAAACTGCAAGCGCGGTGAAAGGTGAAAGGGAATTCAGGAAATCTAAAATCAGAATATATGTTGTCGTTGGGAACGTACTGCAGTCATGTCTGGGTAGTAAAATGCGACGATACAAAGTTAAATCTTCCATGTTCTCACTCCACTGCACTTGACATTTGAATCCCCAGAAATTGTGAGTATGTATGACTTTTATATAGTAGAACGCAGTCATGCGTACGACCCTTACCAGTGACATGCACAGGGATATTGAATCAATGTTTTAAGAAGAGAATAATCTTCATGGATTAGAGAGAGAGAGAGAGAGAGAGAGAGAGAGAGAGAGAGAGAGAGAGAGAGAGAGAGAGAGAGAGAGAGAGAGAGACTGTGTGAACAGACACCTAGGGAACATACAGCAACAGGTACGGGTACATCAAGAAAGGAACAGAGTTCAGGTCCTCCAACCTTAGTTACTTCCTGTAGTAAATGAGAAGAAAAGAGATCTGCCATTTTCTTACTGCAAACTCAACATTTGCAGAAGCAAATTATGTTCTATAACAGGGTTCAAATTCTGCTCGTAATGCATGCTAACCGAATACTTTGTACCACTACACGAAGCCAGAGGTGCCAGAATAGCACACGTTGCATGATGAGCCAGAGTCACACACGATGATCAAAGGCTCATTCCTCAAAGTTCGCCATGTTGACCAATGCCATTGTGTATCCTACAACAAATGTCATACATACCTTCCTCAAGGTGTCAAATATTCATCACATGCTCTACTTCCTCAGGGAATTTGAACTGACAATACCACAGGCGAATGTGTTGTAGCAGGTGTCGTCTTTTGATGTGACACCGTGTTGCCTGCATGATATCAATGTGACTGAGATAAAAGATAAGTTATTTCCTGCCTTGTTATCATCACCGTTTCTCCTCCCAATGACGTCTTCACCTGCGTCAGGTTAATCCCCAGCTGGAGCCTCCCGGAGCTGCCTGTTGTTATGTCCATCTGCAGCGCCTCAGCTGTTTACCCCGCCTCATCTGCACAACATTCTCATAACGCTAGTTGTTCAGAGCGGCTCAGAGCGGTTCAGAGCGGGCGCAAGTTGTGTACTGTGTCTTGGCCAGACGCCCTGGTCCTGGGGGCTCCCTCGCTGCCTCTGGTAGTAGGGAGGCATTTCGGGCTGGTTGGTGAGGGTAAGTATCATGATCATTCCAGCCTGGGAGCTGCCGGGTGTTCTCTGCCGACCCTCCTAATTCCCGAACACCTGCAGGGTATGAGACGATAATCGAGACATAAGATGGAACTCATATTCTCGACTCGAGTAAGGCTCGCTAAAGGATGATGTAAAATGAATTAGTAAAAATATCTGACTCATTCACAGATGTTATAGTATTACATTCATCCATACTACTTTATAAGAATTATACAAATTCTTTTATCATATTTCTCTTCTCTACAGACAGGCGTCAGATGCAGCGGAGCAACGTATGTATGTTAGCAAGTAAAGAGTTACGACAAGTAGTGTGAGGAGTGCCCGTCACACAGGAAGTAACGACAAGTTGTTTATGATGGTCAGATGACGTAGTGGTTGTGCCTGAGCCAGACCAGTTGTTATGGTTATATTGGTATATGTGAATCAGTAGCGGCAACTCACCGTCAGATAATGCTAATGAAAGGCCGTGTCAGAACTACTGCAATTCATCATGAGATATTGTATGGTGTGTTGGGCCGCAGCTCAAGTCATCCATGTTGTAAGGCTTATCGGCCGCTGGGTCAATGTCCACACCAGCTGTGTGTGTGTCCACATTTACCAACATGGAATTTGTGTTTGGTCGATTGTGTGAATAGAATAAAGAATTCATCATAGGATTGTTGAATGATATGCACATTCAGGACACACACACACACACACCCACACACACACACACACACACACACACACACACACACATCTGGTTAACAAACACTCAGGAAGAGTGCAGCACTGTGACAGCCCTGGCCTGGGGACAGAATGACCAACCATTGACCTATATACAGATCCCTCTGGTCTAGCATGAGTCCACACTTAACCGATACAAAACCTCCAGAGTATATACACATTCCTCTCCTCACACGGAGGCCCCCACTAATCTCCATTACCTCCAACACAAAACCACCTCACAAAAGCCTGCCCTAACCCAGAATCTCTTGTAAATACATCTCCTATAATCAGCTCTCAGGATGTAGTATGATAGAACATAATTGCACTGACCTTTTTAATTTCCCACTGAGCTGGGTGATTATCACCCTCCCGGGGACCCACCATTCCCTCCTTGTATATGCCCAGAATGCCTGGCGTTAGTGGCTGACTTCATCACCAACAGCTGCAGTAATGGTTGGCTCAGGGTCACTCCAGTCCTGACCCGACTTGACCACAGTTAGGTCGGAAGCCATTATGAAGACGTTACACTACCCAAGTCGTACTTCAGAACCTTAGTTATTAATCAAGATGGAAGATTTTGCTTCCTAATTATTCATATGACCTTTGACCTGTGGTATACTGTAGCATCTTGGATGAACACAGTGCTATAATGCATTATATATATCTCTCAGGTTAACCTTGTATGACCTGACTTCTGAATCATTTTGTAATTTCGCTAATTGTTTTATGTGACCTGATTCTGTGGTAATTAGTAAGACCTCACATCCAACTTTTCCTTCCTTACCAAAACAGGTGAAGGAACAAGCTCGACCTCATTTCTGTATTATTTATCACTTGCAGAAATTATGAGCCAAAACTAATTTCTTAAGTCTAAAAAATCTCATCATACTGTTCAACTAAATGTTGATATTTTCAGCATTCAGAGAGAAATACGAATATTACATAATATTTAAGAGACAAAGAACGAGTTGGAATAATGGCAGCCGAACATAGAACAGAAATAGATTTCAATCGTACAGGCGAAAGCGGCAAGTCTTGGGACTGAGGTAAACAAGAAGGAGCAGACCAATCATGCTTTATGACCAAACCAAACAAAAAGAATCTAAAGAAAAGTATGATCAAACAATGGTGTTCCCAACACCCAGCCAGAATACAGGAAATTGTTTTATCACATTCAACATTTACAGTTAAAATGAAGATGAGAGAGCCTCCAGCTATAATGCTTACATAAAGATATGCAAATGCTGGAATGAATGATGTGTAAAAGATGTGAATGATACATGGCAAAAGTTGAATAAAAGCACAAAGGAGGAATTTATTCACGGTCCCTTTGTGACAAGCATACGTCATGCATATATAAAATTCATCCACGAGCAGGAAATTACCCAGTACTGCCGTCCGCTGTATGAGGACCCATTCTGCTTTTTGTATCATCAGTGATTCTTTATCAATAGCGTATATGACGTGGGTCCGAACTGCTTGTGTGATCTGTCTACGTTATTGGTAAATGTTGCACATGGTTCGGCATTACATTTACACGTTGTACATAAATTCCTATTACTTGTGCATGTTGTACATGAGTCTATATTACTTGTGTATGTTGTACATGGGTTTATGTTATTTGTGTATGTTGTACATGGGTCTACATTACTTGTGTATGTTGTACATGGGTCTATATTACTTGTGTATGTTGTACATGGGTTTATATTGCTTGTGTATGTTGTACATGGGTCTATATCACTGGTACATTTGTCAGCATTTCCCTGATGTCACATCCGCTCGAGGATAATTAACGTGTCTAGCGAGGTATCGCTACATTCATACGGAACTTTATAAAAACGCTGATCCAGCAAGTGACTCCACAGTGCTAGTAGTACTAAAATGACGATCCATAATGCTCCGTCTATACTGTCTATCACGGAGACTGGGAAAAAATATATCATGAGAAAGATTAGGTCATCAGGATGAGTGGCAGGAGATGTGGAGGCCAACACAGGCCGCTGACTCCACCTGCACCCACGCTGACCTGGCTGCATGATGCATGGCGCTGAGCGGGTCATGCACCATCCTTCCCGTCGTACATATTCCAGTTATGTCAGTCATCTGGAAGATTAATGAATGATAAATATACATTGTGGGCTCCCGAGTGTCCCCTGGTTTATGGCTTCTATCACCGGTATATGGGGGCCATTACATCCAGGGTCATTACTAGGGACCCACACGGGCAGTAAAGGTACGAAAGACGAGGGAAAAAAGACTCCAAATCCCGAAAACCATTTCCAGGTGATGGTCCGTATGGTGACGCAGTGGTGGTGGGGTGTGATGACGTAGTGGTGTGGAGTGTGATGACGTAGTGGTGGTGGGGTGTGATGACAGTGGTGGTGGGGCATAATGACAGTATTAAGGTAAACTCTGGTACGTACATACGAAATGTATATAACAATGTCGAGACATGCGTCTGTCTTTTGCTTCCCACAGTTTCTGTGTCAATACCGATCACTTGAGGAATGACCGTTATGATACCTCCTCCTTCCCAAGAACAGCCAAGCTGTGGAATTGTTTTCCTTCAGTCGTTTTTTCTTCTTCCGAATATTTTTCTACCTTTGAGAGTCAGGCCTACAAACACCTACGGAGCCTTGATTACTTGCTTTTTCCTCCTACTTCAATTCCCTCACCCTAGATGGCCACTAGAAAAGAAATAGAAAAAAAGGAATACAGAAATTTGAGCGTGTTGTCTACTTCTCCACTCCTGAACTTGTGCTCTGCCTTCCAGTTGCTCCTCCTTGACGACAACCTTGTCAGTCCTCATACTGAATGCTGGAGTCATACTGAACAGGTGTTTCTCGAGTCCTACCAGGCAGCTCAACAAGTACTTCTCATACAACAGTCATCTTTACTCTTTTCCAGCTTCACGTCCACTCCCAGTCAAGTGCTCCGCTACAGCTCAGCTGATGATCCCAAATCTCCTTAAAATCAAATCGCCTGCCTTTGTGCTTAACTTCCTAGCATAAAGAAATTGTTCCGATCCTCTTTTGTCAAGTGACCTGATTTTGCTCCTCCTCCTCCTCCTCCTCCTCACCCCCAGATGTGTCACTGTCAACAGAGATGTGCAAATGCTCACGTGAGGAGGGAGACTCCAGAGTTTTACAGCGATCGTGATGGTGATGGAGGAGGTGATTATCGGTGATGGTGAAGGCTGTGTGTGGTAGGATCGAGACAATGGTGCAACATTTGGGTATCGGAATCGTAATGCTGGTGGTAAAGGCGAAGAATTTTGTCGTTAAAGGTCGTTAAAAACTCTGTACAGCTCTTAGCCGTAAAGGGAAAGGCAGGATAGGTGGTGTACGTGGGAGTACATGGGAAGAACAGATAACTGGTGGTGTACGTGGAGTACATAGGAAGAACAGATAACAGATGGTGCACGTGGGGGTACATAGGAAGAACAGATAACAGATGGTGTACATGGGGTACATAGAAAAAACAGATAACATCTGGGTAATGAAGTAAATCACAGGTCAACGCTGCCCTACTGATGAGCCTCACCTCTCCGTCTGGGCTGCTACCGCTGCCCAGAACCAACACAGCACGACGCATGTGGCTGATTAACATCAGTCTGGTGTATAGAAAACACAGCACGTGTGTGAGTCGTGACTGTCCAGCCTAACGTGGTTGTGGCTCTGGTGGCAAGGCTTACAACTGACCCTGGCTGGTTCTCGGCAGACTGACAAGTTGCTCTGCAGGCTGGCAGGTCCCCCAGGAGGCTGGTGAGTTGGCCTGGAGGCTGAAAGGTCCTCTGGAAGGCTAGCAGGCTAGCAGATTTCTCTGGAGGCTGAAAGGTTCCCTAGAAGGCTGGTAGGCTGGCAGCTTCCTCTGGAGGCTGGCAGGTCGGCTGCTAGGCTGGCAGGTTCCCCTGAAGGCTGGCAGGTCGTCTGGAAGGCTGGCAGGCTGGCAGGTCGTCTGCCAGGCTGGCAGGTTCCCCTGAAGGTTAGCAGGTCGTCTGGAAGGCTGGCAGGCTGGCAGGTTGTGGCAGGCTGGCAGGTTCCCCTGGAGGCTGGCAGGTGACAAACGTTGATTGGTTCCCCAACAGACGACCACAACCAGTAATTGAATTTGTTCCACTGTCTCTCTGGCTGCATTTTGACTCGCATTCAGAGTTACATTTCCAGTGAAGTTTTGCAATAACATACAAAAATGGCTGTATGCTGAATGGAATTGCCTGGAACGTTTGATGGTACTATGAATGTATTTTACATATATTTCTATATATTCGAAAAACGTTTGGAAGAAGTGAGGTGACAGAGTTCAAGGGTTTAAAAGATCCGATTTTGCAACCGAGTAAGTAGGAATTTGATGCAGTAAAGCAGATGGTCTGCTGATAAGGGACGTGTATAGTGTAATATTGTTTTGGTTATTTTGTCACATTATTACAGCTCCTCTGTTTATATTTACAGTTCTAATCATGTAGTTATACATGTATAGTTGCAGTGATACATTTACAGTGATTAGTATATAGATGCAATGAAACAGTTGATGATAGATGCAGTGATGCACATGCATTTGCAGTGATAGTTACAATGATACATATGCAGTGGAAGTGATACAGTTATAGTGATGAATATCAGTTGAAGCGATGCAGCTTCAGTGATACACACAAATTGAAGAGATATAGTTACAATGATACACACGCATTTGAAGTGATACATTCATATTTACAGTGATGCAAGCTAACGTAAAACTTTATATCTCAGGAGTATATAATTGCTTGTATTATATATCAAAAACAGGACTAGCGTAAGTATACAAAACAGTTTAAGCATGCTAACAGTGTGTGTGTGTGTGTGTGTGTGTGTGTGTGTGTGTGTGTGTGTGTGTGTGCGTGTGTGTGTGTGTGTGTGTGTG
>JAUUDZ010438551.1:0-10994 GCA_032361705.1 Panulirus versicolor
ATGAAATATCAACATGTATATGATAAACGCGAACGTATCTTTATTTCTCTCTCATTCTGTTCTTTTTGCACGGCCACATCTTTAATACCACGAGCGCCAAACTCTGGTTAGATACATACTTGTACAGAGAGCATCATGGGCTATGTGCCCACGGCCTCATACGCCGTTCATTTAAGCCCGTGTGTTGAGGATGAGTTGACCAAATTTTGGCGAACAGGGAGACCAGTTTGCTCTCGGACTAGTGGGCACAGAAGCAGCTTTGTTTGGGACGTAGCCTAGTCTATGTGACCTTGGCCTTAGAGACTGTTTTATGCCCGTAAATTGAGGCCAAAGTGACTAGTATAGCAATTTTTTTTTGGCTTTTAGGACGATCAGTTCATCTCGGATAGTGGGAGCGGATATCACTTTATGCGGGAGGTAATGCAAACTCTATGACCGCAAACTCGTATGTCATTTTCCAAATTTTTTTTTTTTGGAAACGGAAAGCAAGACATCGATTTGGTCTTCAATCAGTGGGTATTGATGCACGTTATTGTGAGCAGTAACATTATCAATGCGGTCGTGGCTCCAGAGGCCGTTTTGAGGCAATTTTTGGCAAAGACGATGACCAGTCTATCTCACATTGGTGGGTTTGTGCGTGCAGGAATATGGGTTGTACGGCCGCGTCCTCAGAGGCCGTTTTAAGGCCGTTTCAAAAGCCCGTATGTACTTTAAGTATAATACAGGTAGGTAAAGCTACATTTTTTGTTCTTCTGTAGCCAACGCATGGTTTAAACTGTGCGTGGCGAAGACTTGGGGAGGACATGGTTAAGACCTGGGTAGAACCTGGGATGGACGTAAGGAAGATCTGGAGAAGACCTGAGGACGAAGTACAGAAAATTAGTCAAGAGGACCATGGCAGACGTGTGGCGGACTTGGGGAGTATCTGTGGAGAACTTAGGAAGATCCAAGAAAGATCTTTGTTGAACCTGGGGAAGACCTGAGGAAGACGTGGAGAAGGCCTGAGGACACACTGCTTAATATTTTTTGGAAGACCTGGGAATAACAGGAAGACCTGGCAGTTCTAGGGAAGACTTACAAAAGGCTTAGGAAGGACCTCGTGAAGACTTTGGGAAGACCTGTTGAGGAACTGGGGAAGATTTAGGGAGGACCTGGAGAAGACTTGAGGAAAACTTGGAGAGGACCGTGGGAAGACCTGTTTATCCGTTTGCTTTTGCTTTAGTTTGTTACCCTTTCACGCCTGAACTGTAATATCTAAAGACCCCAAATTTTGGATGTTTATGCTTCACAATCTGGGCAAGATTTTACCCTGGCGTACATTTTCCTTGAAGGCCATTTGAGGCCACCGAAGGCCACAGTTTATTCCGGCCAACGCCGGGTACTCTGCTGGTGTTTTATATAATAGAATCTTTGCAGATAAAAATAAGAGGAGAATGGAGAAAAAAAATGTAAGGAATTCCCACTTGACCTTTTTTTTTTTTTTTGTCTTTTTGCCAAACTGCATAAACCGGGCTTGATAAAAGACGAAAACAGACAAAAAAAAGTTTTGGGGATGCAGCTCTTAAAGCGGGTTTCAAAATTGGAGGTTGTAAAGCTATAGGACCAGGCACAATCTCCGCCACGGGGGACGTAACACGAGGATAATAGCTGGTGGTAATTAAGACCTAACTACCCTGTTGGGATGGAGGGCGAAATTGGCTGGGTTATAAAGAGGGCTGGTGGTGGGCGAGGGAGGGAGTGGGCTGAAGGATACAGGGAAAGATCCCTGGAGACACTGCGGGAAGGATCCTGTTGACTCAGCTGTAACGAGGGGCGACTGGTGGTTATTGGTCGGCTGACTCGGTCGTTACTGTTAATGGCCTGCGACAGGTAAAGCTGGTTAATGACACGGGAGTGGGCCAATCACGGCTGAGAGGGTTTCTTTTTTTTTTTAAGGGGTTGGGTGGGGGCGGAAAGCAAAGGGAGGGGGGGGGGAGGAGAAATTGAGAAGAAGAAAATTTGAGTAAAAGAAGCTGGGGCAAGATGTGAAAAAAAAAGCAAAGGATATAAAAGGAAGTAAGAAGTGAGAGGGGGATGTGATCGAGGGAGATGGAAGTGGAGGAGGGACAAGTATATGAAAGAGGGACAGGGACCTTGAGGGAAAAGAAGGATGTGATGGAGAGAGAAGAATGTGGAGGAGGAATAAGGATGTGGAGGGGAGAGAAGGGTGTGGAGGAGTGAGAAGGATGTGCAGGAGAGAAAAGGATGTAGAAAATTAGGATACAGGCGAGGGAGAGGGATATGGAAGAGTGAAAAGGATGTGAAATAGGAGGAAGAATGTAGGAGAGGGAGAACCCATGAAAAGGATGTGGAAGGGAGAAAGAAATGGAAGAGGAAGAAATATATAGAAAAGAGAGAGGGAGAGAGTTGAAGGAGTGAGAAGGATGTAAATGAGAGATGCAACAGAGAGGAGGATGTGCAAGAGAGAGTAAGATACGGAGGAGAGAGAGAAGGATTTGAAGGAGGGAGGAGGATATGGAGGAAAGAGACTGAAGTGGAGCCACAGGATGAACAGAGAGGCAATGGAGGCAGGCGTGCGAGTGGAGAAATCTCCAAGCGTCCACAACACGGGGGCATGGCGCCGCCTCCCCAGGGGTCACAGCACACAGGGGATAAGGACGCCGCTGCAGGGGCTCACAACACACGCTATCTACCTCACTCGCTATTTGGATTTCTTTCAGTGTTCTTATTTATCTTCTATCTTTTCCTTTTTCAGTGAGTTGTTCCTTAGAAAGCTTGCAGCCTTTTACTACGTGCTTCTCTTCCTCCAAGACTGGTACCACTTGTCTCCCTCTCTACATTTAAACCCTCGTCGACCTCCAGGCTCTCTTGACAAACCTCCTTCCGTAGTCTCTGTCTTCGTGACTGGCCTCGCTAACTCCTACATCCCAGTGCTGTTATTCCTCCCCACATCTCCCCTCCACACACATTACCTCCCCCTCTCATCATCCCTTGCTTCCCCTCCTCCTCCTGACTCCCTTCCTCCTCCTCACTTCCCTTCCCCATTTCCTCGGTGATTATTTATCCACATTTCTTTCTCCCCTCCCCAGCCTTGCCCATCCCATCCCTCCCCTTCCCTCGCACGCATGCCCTTGCCGTTCTTTTCCTCCCGTTTTCTTCCGGGTGAATTTTCCCCTCACAGAGCCTCAGAAGGGCGAGGAGGAGAGGGTCATTTATTTCCATGTGTTAACGCTGTGACTGGGTGTTGTATCCAGCGTGTACATCCTCTGGGGTGAACGTATTGCTCAACCACTCGCATTCACGCCTGGCGAGGCAGGACCCCACGGAACACAGTGTCCACCGAGAGTCTGACTTATTCTGTTTGCCACAGCAGGAATAGTGATGATAATGATTATGATTATAATGACAATTATAATAATGAATGTAGTAAAGATTTTTGTATCAATGGAAATAGTAAAATTATGATAAATTATAATCACATCGATATGATAATGATAGTAATAATCATAATGAAAGTTAATGATAATTACAGTAAATATTATGATAGAGAGGATATCAGTTGTTCGCCATTTACCTCGAAGGGAGGTAAGCGCCAGCAACTGACGAAGAAAGGCCCCATCTGCTTACATCTAGTGGCTTTTAAGGTGTCATGTATAAATGCAGTGACCAGAGTATAAGGACACAAATATCCTCTACCACACTATGTCCGGTGTGTTACTGATGCTTTTCTTAGCGACATCCACACCGTTTTCACTGATGATATCGTCCCATATGATCTCATAAGGAATGCGAAGATCTTTAAGAATTGCAAGTCTAAAATCTGATGTTTTTTTTTCCACGATTTTTGTATTGACGAGCATCACAAGCGGTGTTGAAAGTTTGCTCTAAAGGTAATTTGTTGGCCAATTGCTTGCACAAAACTTTTCACCAGCTTCAGCTTCATGACCAGGATTCTCTGGCGTTTATATTCTCGCCTCGAGTAGCATTCTCATCAAGTTGTTTTTTGACACTGTCGCACAGATTAAGGCAGAGTCCACGCCCCGGAGCTGCCGAAAAGTGATCCTCCCTACTTAGATACCGGTGTATTCACATTTCCCACCTTAACCGAATCATGTTCATAGCAAATGTCTGCTAACTGGTCGTAAAGTCTTTTGTCTGCCTCTGGTGTAGGTGCGGGTGATCCGTAAACACTCGTCCTTTTCACGATAAATACGTCTTTCAGCACAAGATCAGGAGGAGATCTAACTAAAAGCAAGACACCACCGTCTATTCTATATTCCCTTTCCCTCTTGAAAGAAGTGTACTCTGGAATCGTGTATTCAGGAAGGAAACCTTTCTTTTTTCATATGTAACCAAGATTCAGAGACCACCTTTCGTATAGTTTTCTTTCAGTACAATTGTTTCTAACTCTGAAATTTTTGTTTCGTATTGTTTCATGTTAGATGAGACTGGTACGGGCAGCTGAATACCCTAAACCAGGCAATTGCTTGAACGCTTTGTATATATTTACCATAGCCAAATCCGGATACCCGATTCATCTACCATCCCCGAACAGAGGATGAACTGTGGACTGCCTACCGAAACCACGATTCGAACTTATGAGGGCTCGACCCCAGGCAGCCCGTGATTGCGTCAAGGTTAGCAACGCTGACCGCTACACCACGAGCTGCATTAACAAGAATATTCTAATGTAAGAGTAAGACTTGTGGCGAGAAGTATTGATGGAGAGGGACGAGTCTTTTCCACATATGTGTTTTTTTTTTTCATCAAAATACACGTGTAGACTCGCTGAGACATCTGCAAAGCTGAGAAACTTCATTCAGGTACATGCCGACCCTCACGAACACATCAGACCTCATGTAAGAATGCTGCCTCAAGTTTGCAGACTCGGTTTTCTCCTGTATACAAAGGTCTACTAATCTGTTATTATCATTAAACGCCTTACAGGGAAAAAAAGGCGTTCCTAGTGCCGGTCCTGGGTAATGCTCCCGAAATCATAGTTATTCGCTTTTTTCTTTTAAACGCCCAACAAGCTGGTGATACGGCATACAAAAAACAAGATGTACTGTCTCCAAAACGAGCACAGACCTCCTTCCTCTACAGCGTCAGCTGCATCATCTACCCTGGCACCTGGAAAGCTCAGTTGCTTGCGGCATGAAGGGTTCCTAGAGTATTACTCTTCCACCTGACCCCGGATAGTGGAGTCACCAACGGGCACAACCTAGTGTTACTTGTCCTGGACATCATCCATGATTTAGAACCAATATCTCGCCGTTCTTGGCGTTAACTGGAAACAAATATCTGAGGGTTTAGCACTTCCATGAACTAGCTACCTGGAGGGTCGGTTGACCTTATCCGGAAATGTAGAATTGTAGTATGGGATGGTTCTACATGCCCAGCGATACTCCTTGAACTACTCGACAAGCTGGCCGCAACAGTCTGCTGAAGGACCCTATGGAGGAGAGCATTCACCAGCGGCTGTGGTGGTCAACTTTCCCTCCAGAATCCTGCTTTGGCACAACCCACAAATTGAATAACGTTACCGAAAGATTGGATGCCAAACTTCCCCATGTACACAGAGCACTGTTGGTGTACCAGCATACTGGAAAAATAAAAGGAACTCCACATTGAGAAAAAAAAATCCTTTTTGACTACCAAAACTGATGGGCGCTGGACCATCATCGACTTTATGACACTAATGGTGTTCCTTAATCTTTATGCAACCATGCAGGCGTTCCAACACTAATACGTTTCCTGCATTGGTAATGTATTCCCACAACTCAGTTGCCCAGAAGGTGGATTTTATATTTCTTTTACGTATTAATCTGGAACGCTTCTCAGGACTGCAATGTAAAACTTAATTAGAAAGAAAAAATTCCCTAGAACGTTACAAAGCTTCTGCTGAAAAGCTATTGAGAAAACACACGCTATAGCACGGTAAAAATGGTTTATAATCCGACCTGCGTTCTCGAGAATGAGCGAACGACAATTACGTTTGACTTGTAAGCAGGTTGGTGCAGGAATAATAATGATGATAATAATGGTAGAAATAATGATAATAGTAATAATAATAATGATATTGATTATGATAATGATTATAATGATAATGATAATAGTAATAATGATAATAACAATGATAATAATGATAACGTGGTCAGCGTTATCAACAAGTATGAGGAAAGGTAGTTATTAAATGGAATCCTTCCTCATTTCCCTGACCTCTCACCTACATGTATCTTCTTATCTGTTTCGTTGCCCAGAAGCCATCCGAGTGCCAGATCCTATCTGCAGTTCCCAAGTGGACATCAACCACTCTGGAGAACCCGTGGTAGAGTTTAATGACAACGCGACATGAAGAAAGGTCAAAAGAGCAGTTTAACTCGGACTTCGACGGCCATGAAGAGAAACATCTCAGAACTGGACAATACGAATTGTACAGGAGTAGGTGACACGTCCTCGGGACGGGATGGCTACTGCATCCTTTTTGTTACGAAGAAAAAGGATCTCTGTTGCCTTTGGCTGGATGGGCTTGAGCGGTTCATTGCGAGATGGTGCATCTCCATATGGGTTAGGGCAGCGATGCATTATTCTGGAAGGGCATGAAAGAAAAAGACAAAGAAACAAGAATGAAAAAACAACGAAAACAACTTCTTACCGTTAGATTAGTACAACAGCTTCTTGCTCTACCCAGAGCATTCATTTTGTGACTCACAACATGACTGTCTCAGGAGTAAGACCCACTTAATTAAAAGGTGCTACAAATTTAGTTGTTCTTTCTGACCTCCGCATCATCCATAGTAAATCAGTTCCATAGATACGTTTAAGCATAGACTTGATAAAGATTTTGCTTCAGTTCCACAACTGACATTATTTTCAACTCCTTATATATCAGGAAGTTTTACAAGTCTACCATCTTAAAAAAGATCTTTGTCTTTGTAATCCTACCGTACTAATCCATGAGTTTCTGGTCTCTGCCACTATCACAAACATGTTCATTAGGGCCCAATGGTCTGCCGTTTCTGTTTGAATTAATATGCATTCACTGATATTCATTTGATAGAAAAAGGATGAGGCATGGAACCGACTCTCAGGATTCATTATAACAAACCCTGACTTTAAGGCAGTCGCCGAATCTTGGAAACTGCTCCGAAATGTGTTGACATTGGTATTATTGGCTGTCGTTCATATGAAGGACAAAGCTAACATGTAAAGCTCTAGCAGTTACGGCAGGAACGCCTGGGATTTTATCAAAGCAGGGAACCTTTTATCCCCTTCTCCCCGTCCAACCCTGACTTTACAAGCATAGACAACAACCATCTAGAACTCGTAACATCACATCACTGCCAATTCATCAGGGAGCTCGACATGTTAGCCGTCCAAGATAATCCTGTACCAATCCATTCAGGGACACAAACGACTAGGAAGAAAAATCGGAAAACATTTTGATGGTGCAGTTAATCTGGAGCAGCCAGAGGAAAACAAAGGCCAGAATTTTTCAGCAGCAAATTGTTTAGAGAGAGAAGGCTATTCACATTACTGTTGAATGCAGCTTATCCGAAGAATTTACAAGGAGGGAAGCAACAAGTTGAAGTACGATCGGTTATTTTTCGATGGAGAAAGACCTCTTGCGAATGTCTTTCTTCGTTGACATTCTAGGGACGATTAGGGTCAGGTAGCGTCTTCAGACAATGACATGTAAATCTGTGAGGTACTTCACCATGAATGCCAAAAGATCCTTCATATCTGGAGAAACAGACTACATCATCTTCACGCGTCGGGATTGCCGCAACAAAGAAAGCGAGGCCAACCAAACGTCTTATCTCGGGGTTGACCTGAAAAACCTTGTCACGCAAAGAGCTGCTAAATGGATGTTCGCATATCGGAAAAAAGAGACTGGAACTAGGCCGGGCACAACACAAGCTAAGGGATGTAGGATGATACCTACTGGACGTCAGCGGGTAGCTGGCTTATTGTCAGGTACTGCGTGAGAGATCTAAAATGACTTTACAGTACAGTTCATTATAATAATCCGTTGGTTTATGTCGGCAAAAAAGAGATAACGGGACTGATTTGTTCAGTCTTGCTTTAACTTCACAAACACTGACTCCTGTTCCATTCTCTTTCACCAACAGTGATGAATCCATAACAGAACAGGTAAGACTATTTGAATGAAGAAAAATAAAGCACAGTGTGTCGCGCCTGCTATTGCGAATGCCTCCGCCTGAAGCAACATTTCTCCTTCACATGTTTCTGCACCTGTCTTGCATGCGTGGAAATCCCAAAGCCGTTTCTTCAGTAATGCTTCCTTGGGTATTGAGTGCTATCAGTTGGGATACAAATGCTGAAGGGTTCTCGACAAGACAGCATGAACATAGTGTGCATAGTGACCATTAGCTAATATCCTTAGACAAACTGAGACTTAACACAGTCCTGTCAAGATTTCTCCTGGAAGGAACGAGATTCTCAAGAAATATGTATGATTCATTTTGAAAAGGCACTTGGTCTACTTCAACACAAAGGGAGAGCCACGTGTGTATTATGTTGGTAAGAAGATTGCCTGAAATGCCTATCAGGAGCTACCAGGTCAACAGGAAGAGAGAGAACTACGAGACTAATCTATAAGAGTCGACATCCTGCTAAACTAGACTAAGAACCTTCGCCAGTAATGCTGTGTATGTTTTCATACATCTGATAGGTCAGGCTCTAGATCTGAACATACTCGTGTGTATCCAGATGTACATTATGGACCTTCGTGTGGTGTAGCAGTTAGCGTTACTGACTGTAATGCATTCACAGCTGCTCAGGATTGATCCATGTTTGAATCCTGGCAGCGGCGGTCGGTCCACAGTCAACCCAGCTCTTCATTCTCATTGAACTGGACACCTGACTCAAGTTAGGATATTGGTCTTAAGTCCTGTGAATTCATTTGAGCGAGTTCACTTTCGGTCACCAAACTGGAGCAATTATAAACAGCAATGTGCCTTACCAGGCCTTCGTACCTGTACTGGGAGTGACTCTTGCACGTATTTCATAGTCATGCATGATGAAGTTTACGTCTTCGTTGGCAGAACTTTAGATGTTCATGTACGAGGACGTGAGATGCGGTTTCAGCCATCGAAGGTGTGTCAGATACAGTGCGACCAAAAATAAGGATGTCAGTAAAGGTAGATTTCATACAGTGAGCGGGTTTTTGTAGAATGACCTCACCGTACCTCAGTTGCTCACCAGAGTTGGAAGAGCCAACTCTGCGTCAGGTATATGATGACCAAATGCGTCACTGGCCCAACTAAAGTATCTTTGGACATGAATGAGCAACAAATGCAACTAACTGGATATTTTGAGTTTTAATCCCATGATATAATATATATATATATATATATATATATATATATATATATGCAAAACTCGTTCTATTTTGAATTTGCGTGTTTTTAGATAAAAGAATTTCCTTTATTGATTGATTTTAAAAACCTTTGCTCAAACTAGCAACACACGAACGCATTTTTATTTCTTATCTCTCCAAATTACTCTGTTATACACAGATGTCAGATTAGCTACGAAGTTATTATATTCCTTCACTTCGTGCTGCACATGACAGTGGTTGATATAAGGGCAACAGCTCTCTAGATATGCTGCCTTCCACAACAGGTGGAACTTGGAGCGATATGGTTACCTCAAGGGAGGAACTAACTGGATATACCATCTGGAAACCTCGCTTCCACTAGGAATGCGCTAGCTGGAAATGCAATAAAAAAGGTGGCTACAGCTAAGGGATGCTCCAAGTCGAAAAATCATCTGGAAATTCGATTAAGTCGAGGAAATAAGGAACTCCTGGCTGTTGGATTACCATATATCCTCACTCGCTCAATGATGGCTTTCCTCTCGAGTTCTTTTGTGCCTCTAATCATCCACTTCCCATATCCTCCTCTTCCTGTTCTTCCCCAACTCACTTTGGTGGTTTTCACTTATTCCCTCTCCCTCCTCCTCCTCCTCCTCCTTGCCCTGCTCCCTCACCGCGGCACTACTGCGGGTCGCCATCAATAACTAGTGACAGGCCTGCAGTGGTAACTCGTGCAGATGAGATCTGATACGAGCAGAATGATGTCAGGCTTTCACAGCGCCAATGACCAACGGTGGTTGGGTCGTCAGTTACGTTGATGGATTGCCCTGATCCGGAGGTGTGAGTGAGGGCCAGACCAACTGGTATGGACCAGGCTGGCCGCCTCGGGCCTGGGATTGCTTTATGAAAGTGTCCTTGTGGTCGGCCTCGTGATCAGTTAAGAGTAGTTATCTCACTATAGTTAGAGGGAAGACTTGGCACACTCGCATGGGTTTTTTAAACCTATAATGGTGTAACCAGAGAGGCTGCTGTGAAAAGACTCGCAGTTGAAGAATCACGAGATCTTTGAGGGTGTATTTATGTGCTGTATTGAGTGAGTACTCGTGTGACGTGAGGGTCAGAAAGTCGTCCACTGCGATGTGAAATATTCTTGTGTTTTTTGAAGTGTTTTCCTCCGTTCAGTACTGAAAGGGAAAGCGTGATATATGATTTTTTTTTTTCCATCACTTGTATATGTTAGTGCGAATTCATAGAAAGTTAATGAAGACGATTATATTACTTTATCTATAATTACCCGAGGACGAGTCCCTCTGAAAGAGTGTTGGTATTACCCAGGACGTTTCTAAGGGCCCCATTGTACCAAGACTACGTCGTGAAATAGTGAAGTTGATTCTATTCACGCAGGATGGTAAGTCTTTCTCGTCACACTTCCTACTCTTGAGTGACTGGAGACTCAAAATGAACAGAGGCAAGATTATACCAGATGACACCTAGTGCTTCGCCTTCCTCATACTCTCTAACTGGGCAGAAGACATGGATTTCAGGTACTTGACCAATTAGAGTTAAGTTAGGGATGCGCAGAAATGTGCTAAACGTGTATGAAATATAAGAATACTAGATATCATTAAAACAATATTTGATTCTCCTCCATAAC
>JAUUDZ010438561.1:0-13265 GCA_032361705.1 Panulirus versicolor
CGTGAGCCGTTGTTGTGTTCAATGTAAACACGATCGTGTTCTAGCTTCGTGAGCCGTTGTTGTGTTCAATGTAAACAAGGATTTAAGAAGCTAAGATTTTCCAAGTGCACAACTTCTATTGGCGGCGGAAATATTGGCCTATATAACTAAAGCAAGAAATAAATAAGCCTTTAAATCTATGATATTGCCTATCAAAAACCTTAAACCAACTGTCTATTTATACTTATATCAACCCGGTTGATGACATCTTAATGCGTTGATGAAGTGTGTTATCATAATGGATGAATTATGTCATCATGATGGATGAAGTGTGTCGTCATCATGATGGATGAAGTGTGTCGACATGATGGAGTGTCATCATGATGGATGAAGTGTGTCGACATGATGGAGTGTCATCATGATGGATGAAGTGTGTCGACTTGATGAAGTGTGTCATTATGATGGATGAAGTATGTCGGCATGATGGGTGAAGTGAGTCATTGTGATGGATGAAATGTGTCATCATATTGGATGTAGTGTGTCATCATGATGGAAGAAGTGTCATTATGATGGATGAAGTGTGTCATCATGGAGGATGAAGTGTGTCATCATGATGGATGAAGTGTGTTATCATGATGGATGAAGTGTTATCATGATGGATGAAGTGTGTCATCATGATGGATGAAGTGTCATCATGATGGAAGTGTCATCATGATGGATGATGTGTGTCATCATGATGGATATGTCATCATGATGGCTGAAGTGTCATCATAATGAATGAAGTGTCATCATGATGGTTGAAGTGTTTCATCATGATGGATGAAGTGTTATCATGATGGATGAAGTGTTATCATGATAGATGAAGTGTGTCATCATGATGTATGAAGTGTCATCATGATGGAAGTGTTATCATGATGGATGATGTGTGTCATCATGATGGATATGTCATCATGATGGCTGAAGTGTCATCATGATGAATGAAGTGTCATCATGATGGATGAAGTTTGTCATCATGATGGATGAAGTGTCATCATGATGAATGAAGTGTCATCATGATGGATGAAGTGTGTCATCATGATGGATGAAGTGTCATCATGATTAATGAAGTGTGTCATCATGGTGGATGAAGTTAGTCATCATGATGGATGAAATGTTATCATGATGGATGAAGTGTAATCATAATGGATGAAGTGTGTCATCATGATGGATGAAGTGTGTCATCATGATGGATGAAGTGTCATTATGATGGATGAAGTGTGTCATCATGGTGGATGAAGTGTGTTATCATGATGGATGAAGTGTGTTATAATGATGGATGAAGTGTTCTCATGATGGATGAAGTGTGTCATCATGATGGATGTGTGTCACCATGATGGATGAAGTGTCTCATGATTGATAAAATGTGTCATGATAAATGAAATGTGTCATCATGATGGATGAAGTGTCATTATGATGGATGAAGTGTGTCATCATGGTGGATGAAGTGTGTCATCATGATGGATGAAGTGTGTTATAATGATGGATGAAGTGTCATCATGATGGATGAAGTGTGTCATCATGATGGATGTGTGTCATCATGATGGATGAAGTGTCTCATGATTGATAAAATGTGTCATGATAAATGAAGTGTGTCATCATGATGGATGAAGTGTCATTATGATGGATGAATTGTGTCATCATGGTGGATGAAGTGTGTCATCATGATGGGTGAAGAGTGTTATCACGATGGATGAAGTGTAATCATGATGGATAGTGTGTCATCATGATGGATGAAGTGTTTTGTCATCATGATGGATGAAGTGCATCGTCATCATGATGGAAGAAGTGTGTCATCATGATGGAAGAAGTGAGTCATCATGATGGCTGAAGTGAGTCATCATGATGGATGAAGTGCGTCATCATGATGGAAGAAGTGAATCATCATGATGGATGAAGTGTGTCATCATGATGGATAGTGTCATTATGATGGATGAAGTGTGTCGTCATCACCATGGATGAAGTGTGTCGTCATCACTATGGATGAAGTGTGTCATCATGATGGAAGATGTGAGTCATCCTGACGGATGAAGTGAGCATCATGATTGATGAATTATGTCATCCTGGTGGATGAAGGTGTCATCATGATAGATGAAGTTTGTCGTCATCATGATGGGTTAAGTGGGTCATCGTGATGGATGACGTTTCATCATGATGGATGAAGTTTGTCATCATGATAGGTGAAGTGTATCATCCTGATGGATGAATTGAATCTTCATCATGATGGATGGAGTGTGTCGTCATCCTGATGGATGAAGTTGTCATCATGATGGTGAAGTGTGTCATCATGATGTATGAAGTGTGTCTTCATCATGATGGATGAAGTGTGTCTTCATCATGATAGATGAAGTGTGTCATCATAATGGATGAAGTGTCATCATGATGGATGAAGTGTGTCATTATGATGGATGGAGTGTGTCATCATCATCATGGATGAAGTATATGTCATAATAGTAGATCCAACACTTCACTCACTCTATGTTGTAGTAGCAGATACTACACTTAACTCACTATATGTGGTAGTAGTAGATACTACACTTGCTCACTATATGTAGTACTAGTAGAAACTACACTTCACTCAATATATGTAGTAGTAGTAAATACTACACTGCACTCAATATATGTACTAATAGTTGATACTACACTTCACTCACTCTATGTGATATTTGTAGATACTAAACTTCTCTCACTATATATAGTAGTAGTAGATATTATACTTCACTCATTATAAGTGGTACTAGTAAATGATACACTTCACTCAATATATGTGGTAGTAGTGGTACTACACTTCATTCACTGTATGTGGTAGTAGTAGATACTTCACTCACTCCTTGCGGTAGTAGTAGATACTACAGTTCATTCTGTATGTGGTAGTAGTAGATACTACACTTCACTCATTATGTGTGGAAGTAGTAGGTACGACACTTCACTCAATATGTGTGGTAGTAGTCAATACTACACTTCTCTAACTATAGGTGGTAGTAGGAGATCCAAAACTTCACTCATTATATGTGGTAGTAGTAGATATTATACTTCACTCACAATATGTGGTAGTAGGAGATACTACAAATCGTACACTATATGTGACAGTAATAGATACCACACTTCACCTACTTTATGTGATAGTAGTAGAAAATACAACTCACTAACTATATGTGCTAGTCCTAGACACTATTCTTCAGTCTCGATATGTGGTAGTAGTAGATACTACACTTCACTCACTATTTGTAGCAGTAGTAGTAGATACAACACTTCACTCACTATAATGTGGTAGTAGTAGATACTACACTTCACTCACTATATGATGTAGTAGTAGATACTATACTCCACTTAATTTGATGTGGTAGTAGTAGATGTAACGCTCTCCATGTGTGGTATTAGTAGTAGATACTATACTTCACCCACTACATGTGGTAGTAGTATATACTACACTTCACTCACTATTTGTGGTAGTTGTAGATACTGCATTTTATTCAGTATATGAGGTAGTAGTAGATACTATACTTCACTCACTATAATGTGGTAGTGGTAGATACTACTCTTCACTCACTATAATGTGGTTTTAGTAGATACTACACTCAGTGAATGTAGTAATAGTAGAAGATACTACACTTCAATCAGTATATGCGGTAGTAGTTGACACTACACTTCACTCACTGTAATGAGGTAGTAGTATATACTAAACTTCACTCACTATATGTGGTAGTAGTAGATAATACACTTCACTCACTATATGTGGTAGAAGTAGATACTACACTTACTTATATGAGGTAGTTGTGAATAATACACTTCACTCACTATATTTGGTAGTAGTAGATACTACACTCACTATATGTGTTAGTAATAGATGCTACAGTTCACTCACTATATGTCGTAGTAGCAGATACTACACTTCACTCAATATATGTGTTAGTAGTAGATACTACACTTCACTCACTATATTTATTAGTAGTAGATGATACATTTCGCTCACTATATGTGGTAGTTGTGGTAGTAGTAGATACTACACTGCACTCACTATACGTAGTAGTAGTTGTCGATACTACAGTATACTCACTATATGTGGTAGCAGTAAATACTACACTTCTCTAACTATATGTAGTAGTAGTAGTGGATACTACACTTCACTCATTATATGTGGTAGTAGTTGATACCACACTTCACTCAATATATGTGGTAGTAGTAGATGCAACACTTAATTCACTCTATGTGGCGTATTAGATACTAAACTCACTATATTTGCTAGTAGCAGATATTACACTTCACTCATTATATGTGGTAGTAGTGGATACTAAACTCTACTCACTATATGTGGCAGTAGTAGATAGTATACATCGCTCACTATATGTGGTAGTAGTAGATACTACACTTCACCTATTGTAAGTGGTAGTAGTATACACTACACATCATTCAATGTATGTGGTAGTAGTAGATAGTACACTTCAATCACTATACCGTGGTAGTAGTAGACTCTACACTCCACTCACTATACTTTGCTAGTAGTAGATACTCCACTTATTATATGTGGTAGTAGTAGATACTACATTTCACTCACAATATGTGGTAGTAGTAGATACTACACTTCACTGACTATATTCAGTATTGGTAAATTCTCCTCTTAATCTAACTATAACGTGGTAGTAGTAGATACTATACTTACTATATGTGTAGTCGTAGTAGATCCTACACCTCACTCAGTATTTGTGGTAGTAGTCTATGCCACACTTAATTCACTATATGTGGTAGTAGAAGATGTTACACTTCATTCACTATATGTGGTAGTAGTAGATGCTACACTTCAGTCACTATAATGTGGTAGTAGTAGATACTACGCTTCACTCACTATAAAGTGGTGGTAATAAATACTACACTCACTGCATGTGGTAGTAGTATTAGTAGATACTACACCTGAACCACTAAATGTGGTAATTGTAGGTACTATACTTTACTCACTATAATGTGGTAGTAGTAGATACTACACTCACTATATGTGGTAGCAGTAGTAGTAGATACTACACTTCAATCAGTATATGTGGTAGTAGTAGATACTAAACTTCAGTCACTATAATGCGGTAGTAGTAAATACTACACTTTACTCACTATAATGTGGTAGGAGTAGATACTACACTCACTATATGTGGTAGTAGTAGAAAATATACTTCATTAATTATGTGTGGAAGTAGTGGACACTACACTCGCTATATGTTGTAATAGTAGATACTAAATTTAAAACTACATGTGGTACTAGTGGATGCTACACTTCACTCACTATATGTGGTCGTAGAAGATACTGCATTTCACTCACTATCTGTGGTAGTAGTAGATACTACATTTCACTCACTATATGTGGTAGTAGTAAATACCACATTTCACTCACTATATGTGGTGGTAGAAGATACTAAGGTTTACTCACTATATGTGGTTGTAGTAGATACTACACTCACTATATGTGGTGGTAGAAGATACTAAAGTTTACTCACTATATGTGGTTGTAGTAGATACTACAGTTCACTCACTATATGTGGTAGTATTAGATTCTACACTTCACTCACTATATGTGGCAGAGGTAGATACGTCACTTCATTCTCTATAATGTAGATACTACACTTCACTCACTATATAATGTTACAGTAGATACTACACTTCATCCAGTATATGTGGTAGTAGTAAATACTGCAATTATATGAGGTAATGGTAGATAATGTATTTCACTCAGTATATGTGTTAGTATGTCTGTCTAACCACTTGTCCGTTCATACGTATGTGTGTACCTAGTTACTATACTCACTATGTGATGTAGTAGTAAATACTATACTCACTATATGATGTAGTAGTAGATACTACATTTCATTTTCTATATGTTTTAGTATCAGATACTACATTTCACTCACTATATGTTTTAGTAATTGATACTGCACTCACTATATATGGTTGTAGTAGATACTACTCTTCACTCATTTTATGTAGTAGAAGTAGATACTACACTTACTATATGTGGTAGTAATAGATACTACGTTTCACTCACTTTATGTGGTAGTAGCAGATACTACACTTCACTCAATATATAGTGTAGTAGTAGATACTACACTTCACTCACTATATTCATTAGTAGTAGATGATACATTTCGCTCACTATATGTGGTAGTTGTGGTAGTAGTAGATACTACACTGCACTTACTGTACGTAGTAGAAGTAGATTCTACACTTCACTCACTATATGTGGTAGTAGTAGATACTACACTTCTCTGTGTATAGTAGTAGATACTACACTTCACTCATAATATGTGGTAGTTGTATATACTACACTTCACTCACTACACGCAGTAGTAATAGATGTTACACTTAATTCACTCTATGTGGCGTATTATATACTACACTCACTGTATGTGCTAGTAGTGGATACTACACTCACTATATGTGGTTGTAGTAGATACTACACTTCACTCACTATATATGGTAGTAGTAGATAATATACATCGCTCACTACATGTGGTAGTAGTAGATGCTACACTTAACCTATCATCAGTGGTAGTAGTAGATACTACACATCATTCAATGTATGTGGTAGTAGTAAATAATACACTTCACTTACTATACCGTGGTAGTAGTAGATTCTACACTTTACTCACTATACTTTGCTAGTAGTAGATACTCCACTCATTATATGTGGTAGTAGTAGATACGATATTTCACAAACAATATGTGATAGTAGTAGATACTACACTCACTATATCTAGTATCAGTAAATTCTACAATTCTCTCACTATAACGCGGTAAAAGTAAATACTACACTCACAATATGTGGTAGTAGTAGTAGATACTACACTTCACTCAATATTTGTGGTAGTAGTCTATAACACACTTCACTCACAATATGTGGTAGTAGATGCTACACTTCACAAACTACATATGGTAGTGGTAGATATTACACTTCACTCACTTTAATGAGGTAGTAGTAAATACTACACGCACTATATGTGGTATTAGTATCAGTAGATACTACACCTCAACACACTAAATGTGGTAGTTGTGGATACTATACTTTACTCACTATAATGTGGTAGTAGTAGATACTACATTCACTATATGTGGTAGTAGTAGTAAACACTACACTTCAATCAGTATATGTGGTAGTAGTAGATACTAAACTTCAGTCACTATAATACGGTATTAGTAGATACTACACTTTACTCACTATAATGTGGTAGGAGTAGATACCACACTCAATATATGTGGTAGTAGTAGAAAATATACTTCACTCACTATATGTGGAAGTGGTATACACTGCACTCACTATATGTTGTAGTAGTAGATACTACATCTAACTCACTACATGTGGTACTAGTGGATACTACACTTCATATGTGGTCGTAGAAAATACTGCATTTCACTCACTATCTGTGGTACTACACTTCACTCACTAAAGATGGTGGCAGTAGATACTAAAGTTTACTCACTATATGTGGTTGTTGTAGATAATACACTTCACTCACTATATGTGGTGGTAGAAGATACTAAAGTTCACTCACTATATGTGGTTGTAGTAGATACTATACTTGACTCAGTATATGTGGTAGTTTTAGATATTACAACTTACTCACTATATGTGGCAGAGGTAGATACGTCAATTCATTTTCTATAATGTAGATACTACACTTCACTCACTGTATAATGTAGTAATAGATACTACCCTTCACCCAGCATATGAGGTAGTAAATACTGGACTCATTATATGAGGTAGTGGTAAATGCTGTATTTCACTCAGTATATGTGGTAAAGTAGATACTATACTCACTCTATGATGTAGTAGTAGATACTACACTTCACTCACTATATGTTTTAGTACCAGATACCACACTTCACTCACTAATGTTTTAGTAGTAGATATGGTATATGGTTGTAGTAGATACTACTTTTCATTCATTTTATGTGGTAGCAGTAGATACTATACATCACTCACTATAATGTGGTAGTAGTAGATACTATATTCACTCACTATATTTGGTAGTAGTAGATACTACACTTCATTCGTTAAATGTAGTAGAAGAAAATACTATACTCACCATATATGGTAGTAGTAGATACTACCATTCACTCACTATATGAAGTAGTAGCATATACTACATTTCACTCACTATATGTTATACTAGTAGATACTATACTTCACTCATTATATGTGGTACTAGTAGATACTACACTTCACTCTCTATATGTGGTAGTAGTAGACACTACACTCAATATATTATGTAGTAGTAGATTCTACACTTCACTCACTCTTTGTAGTAATAGTAGTTACTAGACTTCACTCACTATATATCGTAGTATTAGATAGAACACTTCTCTCATTCTATGTGGTAGTAGCAGTACTTGACTTCACTTCACTATATGTGCTAGTAGTAATACTACACTTCTCACTATATGCAGTACTAGTAGAAACTACACTCCACTCAATATATGTGGTAGTAATAGATACTACATTGCGCTCAATGTATGTAGTAGTAGTGGATATTACACTTCACTCACGATATGTGGTATTAGTAGATACTAAACTTCCCTCACTATATATGGTAGTAGTAGATATCATACTTCACTCATTTATAAGTGGTACTAGAAAGTAATACACTTCACTCACTATATATGGTACTAGTAGAAGCTAAACTTCATTCACTGTATGTGGTAGTAGTAGATACTTTACTCACTCCTTCCGGTAGTAGTAGATACTACAGTTTACTCACTATATGTGGTAGTAGCAGATACTACACTTCACTCACTATATGTGGTAGTAGAAGATACTACACTTCAATTACTATATCTGGTGCTAGTAGATACTACACTTCACTCACTATATGTAGTAGTAGTAGATAATACTTTTCACTCACTATATGTACTGTTAGTAGATAGTACACTGCACTCATTATACTTAGTAGTAGTAGTAGATACTACATTTCACTTACTATATGTGGTAAAAGTATGTACTATAATTCTCTCACTATATGAGGTACTAGTAGATATTACACTTCATTCATTATTTGTGGTACTAGTAGACGCTAAACTTCACTCACTATATGTTGTAGAAGTAGATGCCACACTTCATTCACTGTATGTGGTAGTTGTAGATACTACACTTCACTCACTATATGTGGTAGTAGTAGATACTAACCTGGTAGTAGTAAATAGTACACATCGCTCACTATATGTGGTTGTAGTAGATACTACACTTCACCAATATAAGCGGTAATAGTAGACACTACACATCACTCAATATATGTAGTAGTAGTAGATACTACGCTTCACTCACTATACTGCTGTAGAAGTAGATATTACACTTCACTCACTGTACTGTGGTACTATTAGACAGTACACTCACTGTATGTGGTAGTAGTAGATACTACACTTGACTCACAATATGTGGTAGTACTAGATATTACACTTAACTCACTATATGTAGTAGTAGTATATACCACACCTCAATCACTATAATGTGGCAGTAGTAGATACTACACTATGTGTAGTAGTAGTAGTAGTAGTAGTAGTAGTAGTAGTAGTAGTAGTAGATACTACACTTCACAGAGTATATGTGGTAGTAATATATACTAGCCTTTACTCACTATATGTGGTAATAGAAAATGCCACACTTCACCCAATATATGTGGCAGTATTAGGTACTATACTTCTGTCTCTATAATGTGGTAGTAGTAGATACTACATTTCACTCACTATAATTTGGTAGTAGTAGATACTAGACTCACTATATATGATGGCAGTAATAGATACTACACTTCAATCACTATTTGTGGTAGTAGTACATACTACACTTCACTCACTATAATGTGGTAGTAGTAGATACCACACTTTACTCACTATGATGTGGTAGTATTAGATACTACACTCACTATATGTAATAGGAGTAGTATATACTACACTTCACTCACTATATGTGGTAGGAGTATATGCTACATTTCAGTCACTATATCTGGGAGTAGTAGAAACTAGATTTCACTCACTATAATGTGGCAGTAGCAGATACTACACTTCACTCACTATATGTGGTAGTAGTAGATACTACACTCACTATATGTGGTAGTAGTAGATACTACACGTAACTCGCTCTATGTAGCAGTAGTAGATGCTAAACTTCACTCATTATGTGGTAGTAGTAGATAATATAGTTCACTCACAATATGGGGTTGTAGTAGATACTACAATCACTATATGTGGTAGTATTAACCACACTACACTCTCTATATGTAGTAGCAGCAGATAATACACTTCAATCACTATATGTGGTAGTAGTAGACACTACACTTTACTCACTATATGTGGTGGTAGCAAATACTACACCTCACTCACAATATGTGGTAGTAGTAGATACTACACTTCACTCACTATATGTAGTAGTAGTAGCAAATAATTCATTTCATTCATTATATATGGTAGTAGTATGCTACATTGAACTCACTATACGTAGTAGTAGTAAATACTACACTTCATAATGTGTGGTAGAAGTAAATACTACACTTCTCTAACTACATGTGGCAGTAGTAGATACTACACTTCATTCATTATATGTGGTTGTAGTAGATACTACACTTCCCTCACTATATGTGGTAGTAGTAGACACTACGCTTCACTTACTATATATGGTAGTAGTAGATAGTACACATCGTTCACTACATGTGGTAGTAGTAGATACTACACTTCACCTACGATATGTAGTAGTAGTTGATACTACACTCACTATATGTGGTAGTAGTAGATAATACACTTCACTCACTACATGTGGTAGTAGTAGATACTACACTCACTAGATATGGTAGTAGTAGATACCACACTTCACTCACAATATGTAGTAGTAGTAGATACTACACTTCACTCACTATATGAATTAGTAGTAAATACTACACTTCACTCACTATAACGTGGTAGTACTAGATACTACACTCACCATATGTGACAGTAGTAGTAGATATTACAGTTCACTCAATATATGTGATAGTAGTCTATACCACACTTAACTCACTATATGTGGTATTAGAAGATACTACACTTCACTCACTATATGTGGTAGTGGTAAATACTACACTTCTCTAACTATATGTGGTAGTAGGACATACTACACTTCACTCATTATAAGTGGTCGTAGTAGATACTACAGTTCACTCACTATATGTGGTAGAAGTAGATGCCAAACTTAATTCTCTGCATGTGGCGTAGTAGATACTACACTCACCATATATGGTAGTAGTAGATACTACACTACACTCACTATATGTGGTAGTAGTAGATACTACACTTCACTCAATACATATGGTGGTAGTAGATAATATACATCGCTCATTACAGGTGGTAGTAGTAGATACTATACTTCATTTAATATATGTAGTAGTAGTGGATAATACACTTCCCTCACTATACTGTGGTAGTAGTAGATTCTACACTTCACTCACTATACTTTGGTAGTAGTAGATACTCCATTTGATATATGTGGTAGTAGTAGATAATACACTTCACTCACAATATGTGGTAGTCGTATACTACACTTCACTCACTCTATGTATTACTACACTTCACTCACTATAACGTCGTAGTAGTAGATACTACACTTAGTATATGTGGTAGAAGTAGTAGATACTACACTTCACTCAATATTTGTGGTAGTAGTAGATAGTATACTTCAGTCACTATAATATGGTAGTAGCAGGTACTACACTTCACTCGCTATAATGTGGTAGTAGTGAATACCACACCCACTATATGTGGTAGTTCTAGTAGTAGATACTGCACCTCAACCACTAAATGTGGTAGTTGTAGATACTATATTTCACGCACTATAATGTGGTAGTAGTAGATGCTACACTTGCTATATGTGGTAGTAGTTGTAGATACCACTCAATCAGTATACGTGGTAGTAGTAGAAACTACACTTCAGTCACTATAATGCGGTAGTAGCAGATAATACACCACTCACTATAGTGTGGTAGGAGTAGATACTACACTCACTGTATGTGGTAGTAGCAGAAAATAGACTTCACTCAGTGTATGAGGAAGTAGTAGACACTACACTCACTATATTTTGTCGTAGTAGACACCACATTTAACTCACGACATGTGGTAGTAGTAGATACTACACTTCACTCACTATATGGGGTCGTAGTAGATACTGCATTTCACTCACTATCTGTGTTAGGAGTAGCTACTACATTTCACTCACTATGTGTGGTAGTAGTAGATACTACGGTTCATTCACTATATTTGGTGGTAGTAGATACTAAAGTTTACTCACTATATGTGGTTTAGAAGATTACTACAACTCACTTACTATATGAGGCAGTATTAGATACTACACTTCACTCACTATATGTAGTAGAGGTAGATACCTCACTTCATATTCTATAATATAGATACTACACTTCACTCTCTATATATTGTATCCAGTATATGTGGTAGTAGTAAATATGACGTAAGGCTATATATTGTATTTCACTCCGTATATGCGGTAGTAGTAGATGCTACATTCACTGTATGATGCAGTAGTAGATACTACACTTCACTCACTATATGTGGTAGTAGTAGATACTACACTTCACTCAATATATATGGTAGTAGTAGATAGTATACATCGCTCATTATATGTTGTAGTAGTAGATACTACACTTCACCTATTACAATTGGTAGCAGTAGATACTAAACTTCATTTAATGTATGTGGTAGTATTAGATAATACACTTCACTCACTATATTGTGGTAGTAGTAGATTCTACACTTCACTCACTATACTTTGGTAGTAGCAGACACTCCATTCAATATATGTGGTAGTAGTAGATACTACACTTCACTCACAATATGTGGTAGTCGTATATACTACACTTCACTCACTCTATGTAGTACTACACTTCACTCACTATAACGTGGCAGTAGTAGATACTACACTTACTATATGTGGTAGGAGTAGCAGATACTACACTTCACTCAATATTTCGGTAGTAGTAGATACTATACTTCAGTCACTATAATATGGCAGTAGTATGAATAATTGATAAACCCCTTAAGTTAGCAAAGAAATCATTTTATAGAGTTGAGCCCAAACCTCCCATTGACACCAAAAATCTTTTGGTTCTCCCTTTTAATAATAATTTCACTTTACTTCCCATGCTGCTTAAATCCTTTAATGTGAATGTTGCCTTTAGCAACAATAATACTATAAAGAATATCTTAATCAGGAATTCACCAGAAAATTCTCTTGGTTGCAT
>JAUUDZ010438572.1:0-13265 GCA_032361705.1 Panulirus versicolor
GGGGGGGGGGGGGGGGGGGGGGGGCCCTCAGGCTCGTCGGCCTTCCCCCCACCCCCCTCTCCCCCCTCTCCTCCTCCTCCTTATTTACATTCGTTAGGGAAGAGAATCGGAGGCGCCATTGGTTATAAACGAGGAGAAACCCGTTACCGTCTTGTTCTGCTGGCTATTGTGGTAAACCAGGACGATAAGAACAGTTGACGTAGCTGTACCCACTTCTTGCACTAGTATTGACGTAGTGACTACCCATAAGTCACTGAAACTGAATTAATCCAAGTCATAATGACCACTGTACGTAATGCCCATATTGACATTGTATATAAAGTTTATTCCATTGATTGAATTTATAGATTTGTTTTTGCAAGTTACAGTAGTGCATTTATGCAGTGAAGTGATAAGACGCAATGAACATAGCGTGTTTCTACCAAACTTGAATTGATTTATTAGATATTGAATTTTTTTTAAGGATGATCACATGTGAGGTACATTAAGAATGGCTTGAAGGAGTTGAGATACAGTTATGAGATCATAAGAGTCAGTAGACATAACTTTTTCTTGTACAAGATAAGTTTAAACCTAGATGACAAGAACTGATTATCATGGTAATTTATCTTGGGAGTGAGGTGAAAATAAATTGTAATTCATTAGTTGTATTGATCTGTATCAGTATGAATTTTAGTATGTATAGAAATGCAGAATTAAAAACCAAAATCTGTCGTATAGCTAAACATCAGATATATTTATGTATGTTCAGTGATATAGTCAAGAGCGTTGTACATAGGTTGTATATTACGATAAAATTTTCCTATGTACGTCGACTGCCTTGCCATTGGTATGATATGCATTTACAGTTGCGTATTGTAAGGGAAATCTTCGATCCTTGTGTTACTCATCCTGGATTTACGGGTAAAAGATTATGGCATGTAATTCACGGTGCAATATCCAAAGAAGTGCACAACGGAAGAGATATTCTTTTAAAGTACCCCCTTCGTATCTATAGCAAAGATCGTTTTCTTTAATCATGGATTTGTTTTGATCAAGAATTTCCGCTTATTGGTATTTTATGGCCTTTCATATTACCTAGGAATATAAATATAAGATTTTTTTTATGTACATTTTCGTTCTGTATATGTGAAGAAAAGGAGTTTATCAATATTTGGCAAAACTATTCAACATTAGAAATTTTATCACATGGTGGTATCTGTAACCCTCATATCCTGTAAACATCTCCGTTATGTAAGGCTGTACAGATCTTTTATGGAAAGCTATGGGCTGATTTTTACGTCTTCGATCAGAAAAGTTTTAGAACTTTATAACTTTTGCTGCAGTAGCACTTTATACGATGTGGATCATACGAGAGGAGTTAAATACAAGAACTAAGGGAGTTGTGGCAGCACTCGTAGCTCATTCTCTTTTCAGCGTACCAACTTGTCTCAACCTTATATACTTGACTTTGTTTGGGCCAGTAGCGTGTAGTAGTACAGGAGACGCGTTGGTTAGGCTTTGTGATTAAAGCTTGGCACACACACACACACAAGCGCGCCTACATACATGACGTAGCCCTCATATAAAAGTGAAATTTATAATAGATTATGAACAAAGAAAGCAATTTTACCTTATGTATTAAGGACCAATTACTTACATATATCGTACAAAATGTCACATTGTGATATACGATTAGTCATATTACATTCTAAACCCTGTTACTTCAACTGAAAATATATTTAACGCTGACTTTTTTGTTACAAATACGGAATTTATTTAATTTATTCATTTGATTGATATGTTTATTATATCGGTTTGTAAGTTTTTTTCATTTGCGATAATTTCTATAAGTTTGAATAAGGAATATTCATTTTATTGGTACTGTGACACAAACACAGTACATCATTATTTACTGACGAACTTATACCTATATATGCATTGGTATTTTGTTTGTTAGAGTATTGAAACTGAGATGATACAATCAAAATCATCAAAAACTGAAAAGAATATAGATTTGATATATTTGGAATGGCATGTAACCATGGCTAGGCCGTCTCCCAGAGAAGGGATCCGAACGAGTCCCTGTAGGTTATCAACCCATGGGGGGAACGGAAAGCTGCCAAAAGTCGCAAGATAATAAAGTTAAGCACCCAATTTCATATTTCTAGTTTTAGATTTGTATTTCAGTCTTGATTGCCTTCGTGCCACACTGAAACTGCTTAAAACATACTTTATTCAGACAAAAAAAAAGTGGTACCAGTAAAATGTTACAGATAGTACTATGAACTGAGACCATTCAGCTATTACTTGGTTGTCACGATTATCGTGCAGACGGGTTTAGTCATTTAAATGATTTGAAAAACTCGTTTTCATAGATGCTCTCACAAATAATTAGATTTTATTATGAGACAATAAGCAAATCATAGAGATCCCAGGTTTTTGATTGATGATTATTTTTATCTGTAAACATTTGCCGTATTTTGTGTGCAAATGGTACGAATGGTATGTTTGAATAGTAAATGTGACACATCTGTCGTGGTAGATGTAGAAATTAATAAATGAAGATAAATTTCATCACACATTACCATCAGTATTGAAAACCGCACTTAAACTACTAATTCTGTTCTGTAGTTTCAAAGAACAAAACTATGAGGGCTTTCTGCGCGACAGGTTTAGGTGTTTACGTCTATTTTTTCCCGACGCACGGCCCCAGGCCAAGAGTATTACTCCGCCGTGTTTACATCTACGTACCGTGTGAATTTTTTTTATATAGAGTACAGTATCAAACGTAAGGTGATGTGAACATTTTATATGTTTACCGTACGTCGAAATACTCATTTTATGCAGAGTAAGATACACTTATACTAGAATATCTTTGGGATATATGTAGAACACGTTTTCCTCGCGGATGGATATGTGTGCGCTGCTCCCTACGAGAACCAAAACAAACAGCCATCGCCAGCACTCGCCGAGCGAGTTTCAGAGAGGCAGGTTGATTGAGCTTAAGCTAACCCAACGTCATTCCTCTTTCAAAATGCCGAGCAAAGAAGAGCTGTGTTTCCTTTCTGAGGCAAAGGCAACAACTACACAAGACTTTCTGGCAAGAGACATTGATAATTTAGTGTATGAAATTAAGGAAAACTTGAGATTAAAATCTCGACCGGCACACTTAAGTGGCGGTAAGGCAAGGACCCGAGCATCTCCTTACAGTGTTCCTTCCCGGACTGAAAGCAAATGTGGGTGTTGTGAGGGCCGACGCTGTCTACGACGAGGTATTGCAGCAAGAAGAAGCTCTGACGACCCATACGAGGCGTTACAAGAACTACTCAAGGATGGTGATCTCATTAAGGAGGCGGTAAGAAGGCTCCAGCTTGGACTTTCTCCCAAACAACGGGTATATTACGACTCAGATGACGAACTCAGAACACCACCATACCCTTTTGATCATATAGAAGTTTGATTGAGTCTAGTTACTAGTGCTGCTCCGTCTCCCCCGCCGTTGGACCATGTAGGCCTGTACCTGCCGTCACCGAGTGTTTCCAGGATTTGAGAGGCACTCTTGTGAATGTGGAAAGCCATTCAGCAGAAGCCGGTCACATTCGATGTTGAGGTACTGCCAGCTTGTTAATGCTTCTTATATGAAGGATGCTGGCAAGTTGACCCTGCCTCATATAATACCAAGTCGAAGTTGCACATCTCGTGTTAGCTGCTGCTGTTGCAACATCTCCAGTCTCCGTAAGGAATTTAGTACAAAACCTTGGTGGAAGAAGTTTGAAGAACTCCCATTCCTTTGCATGTTGGAGTGGTAGAAAAGGATATCATCAAATGGATTCTCTGGAATCAAGAATGCCCCCGTCCAAAGCATTACCACCCGCTTGTGCTGTATAGCAGAATGGACGTCAGTTGGAAGTTTTTGTCATGCTTCTCCTCAGCGTTTTGAAGTTGCGGAATGCAGCAACTTCGAGCGGAGTATTTTCTATGAAGTAATGGCAACCCACACATCGTTCAGCTATGAATGGCAGCAACAAACACCGGTTTCCTTGTAGGCTCTCCACCTATTTAGTAAGAAGTGGCATGTGGCGATTAAACGGACGGGGTCACGGCTGACTTTACATACAAGTTCTATGATCTCACAGTGTGTGCTTGTGTCAATAGACGATCTGATATTTTTTTTTTCCGAATATTAGTATTTTCAACTTCTCCATGAACCATGAAGTTAGTGTGATCAAAACTGCGATGTTAGTAGCTCTAGGAGAAAAAGACCTCAACAAATTGTTCGTTTCTGTTGCCACGATATAAGAAGGTGTTTATTATTCTTGATTTACATTCATGTGAATGTGTATTAAATAGTGAAGTGCAAGAGTAAATGCTAAGTCGTATTTCATAAATTGTAACATGGTGTGCAGTGGCTAATATTGTAACATTTTCTTTATTTATTATTATTTAAAGGTAGATGAGAACATGTTATTTATAATTATTGATTGGTGTCAGCTGAGTGCAAAATTTCAAGAGTATACAAAGTTCCACTACTAGTACAAATATACCCACTTTAATGTTTCAGAGCTCAGGTTTTCGGTTTACGGCTTCCCTAAGTTTATATGTACAGCACATGTAATATTTGACTGTGGTACTGGATCGTGCGACTGAAATACCTGATTGTTGCTCATTGCCCTCATAGAATATTTTTGGAGGCATTTCCTATACATTGTTGATATGCACAGTGCAAACCATACTGCTGGTGGTGACCATAACAAAAGCAAGTAGCGTTGTCGTTGTCTGGTGGACTCGTACAATCGTGTCTGCCTGAGCCGCGAGCGTGACGCTACCCAGCCCAAGATCAATATCTGTGGCTTACCTGCTCCCGGCACATCATCCACCGCATACTGCCATGGTCTTGACTGTGTAAGGATGGCCTCGTTGTCATTGAAGATTATTGTATCATGAAGCAGTTTATCAATTTTTGCAATAGTACATTCACTTCAGGAAGCACTCTTGTCTGATTTTGTATAATGAATACTTGTCCTTCAGTTACTTTTTATTTATTGTTGTAAACTTGAGCTCAGATTTTTGGAACTTTAGCTCTTTAACGAATCCCAGTTTGTACAAAAAAAAATTCACTCAATTCCATCGACCAAATGGAAAATATTGCGAATGAATGGAATGGCAAGTGAAGCAAGTTTATTGTTGGCTGAATGATCTTCCTTGATGTTATTAGGTACATGTGTAGTCACTCTTCATATTCTGTTATCCTGAATTAAATGTGATATGTATTTATTAAGTCACCTTTTTTGACATATGTTTACCTAGTGTACATAGGCACTGTTGAAACGCTTAGGTCATTGTACATAACTCACATCTAGATCATTGTCTACAAGTGCATGTTTTAGTGCATTTAAACAACATAGTTTCTGTAACTGAAAAGACACTGATTTGTATTTGTAATAAAAAAATGAAATTTACTGAGATTTTGATAAGCCCTTTGTATTCGATTTAATGTTTATTAATGGAATGAAATTCAATGGAGTAAGAACATGTATTTACAGGTTGTAAGTTAAAGGTCATCATAAAGTTCTCTTTTATACAGGATTAAGTTGGCACTCTTAAAGTTCCTTTCAAAAAGTGAACAAGTTAAGAGCTAGCAGAGTTAACATGATTCGGGTAATCAATGTAATGAAATGATTATGGTGTACTGCTGGGTTGTGGAGATTGAGGCAAGGTGTGGTGGAGTAATGCCAGGCGGCATCCTTAAGTTTACGACAACTGACGAGGTAAAATGAAGCAGCAGAGTCTGGTGAATTATGTCTTTTATGTCTTTCCAACTTGTCCTCCATGCATGGACTGAGTAATGAATCTCTGAATGTGTGACGCATAATAACATTGGTATACAGATGCTATTACTAGGTACGGAAAATAAGTACACCAGAATAATTTAAGAATCTACCAAGATAATGAAAACTGGCAGGCAAATTTGAAATAGCATTAGAAGCAAATAAGTAGATAGTGAATACTAAAGGACACAGCTAAATAAACAAGGGATTTTACCTTCAACGCCAAGCATCAAAACCACTTAATGTATAAGTGTACCTAATACAAACCTTATTGTTGGCAAAATTTACTGGTGTCTTTAATGTCACAATAAATGAATATGTATAAGATCCCACATTACTTAGGTGGCCCACCTATTCAGTAAATCAGTATCAAAGGTGAAGGTGCCCAGGGACTGATAGTTGGTGTCACCCCAGTACTTAAAAAATATGGTCTAAATCATCCCTCGTCTTGCCTCAGCTTAAGTACTTTGAAAACTGTCGTTGGGATACATGAATTACTATTAACTTGGCTAAATTTAGACACGTTGCAAGAACATTGTGATGTATCTGAAATGAGTACAAATACACATAAAAAATAGTTTGGTGGGTCAGGTTTTAAAAATTAATTTCTACACAAAGTGATGGATTCTGATTAAAGTAAAAAAAAGTACGTATAGGAGTTTTTTGTATAGTTTTTTTTTCGAGACAACTGGATTTTGGGAATGTGGTCGGTTATGATGTAAAGCTGGTAAGCACAGTGTAGTCGCTGCTAGAATAGTCATATTTAATAGAGACTCATCGTAAAACATACGATATGAGATAACCCAGTAACGTTTAAAACTTGAAAACTTCCTTCAGTTATAATTATGATTCCCAAATTACCAAGGGAAGACAGGCTAGAGAGGGTCCAATGAGGAAGGACAAGATCGATTTCATAAAGAAATGAGCCATACCAAGAAAGTGACTGAATTAATGTATGTATGTATGCTTATAATGATTGAAATTATACACTGTTGAAAGCACATAGGATTCCTCTCGCTAGTAATAATGGGCTAGAACTAAGTAGGAAAACATTTGACATTGATATGTGGAAATGTTTCTTTACTATAAGCTATTGGGAACTGGAAAAAGGCGCTTGTTTACTGCATAAGTGCCAAAACGATACTATACTATCTCCAGTCTGCAGTTGCATGGCTAACTAGAGACAAATTTTGAAGCAAATGAAGTCCCTTCAGCAGGTAATCTCATCCCAGGCCAACACGTTGTTTGCTGGTATCTGTGTAACTCTGCAATGACTGTTGAACGGTTCCCGCGTAAAGTTTTAAACACTTAAAAGTCACCGACGGCTGTTGCGCGTCATGTTATCATAGGCGACTTACCAAGTGTCCGTGACTGAAGATTTCGGGAGCTAAGACCAGCAACTGTGTCTTGCCTTTCCTGTATTGTATTAATCGCTTGTTTACATGGGTAACTCCATAAATAGATGGAATCACTTATCATGAATTAGGAAGATAATGATACATGTTCGTGTATGAGGAAAACTAAGCCCATGGCCTAACAAGGGCCGTGAGAAGGGTGGACGCTACTAGCCAAGAACGCTATAATGTTTGCACATTTCCGGTGTTGTCCACATTTTTTCCCGGTGCGGTAGCAAATATCATCATAGGAAACAGCATTAAGAAAAAGGAATGGAGTTAGGTTGAAGTGTGTGGAGAGCGTTTTTACTTGGGCAGGTAAAGTTTGTTAGTGACGTCCTGGTTTGTGTGTGTGTTGTGTGTGTGTGTGTGTGTGGTAAGTTCTGTACCAAAGACGTGCTCACGTACTTGCATCAGTAGATTGATGAGTGCATATGTTTACACTCCAACTTTTATTCTGTTCCTCATTTTTATTTTTTTTTCCTGGTGAAACAGAGACTGGTGAAAGTCCTGACCTGCTGTGTCCAACTGCTGGTCCATGATGCTCGTGTTATGGTAACGGTGTGGCCACCCGCTACCACAATTCGTATCAGGTTAAAGTGAAGGACACTGCTTAAGGACGCATCATTTTACTAGTGTGCCGGTGTACCGGCCGCCGGCATGTGTTGGTTGTGTGCCCTTGCTAAGTGTTCTTAACCAGTCAGCACGTGTTTGTTCTTTGTTATCGTTTGGGTCACGTGAATGAATTCTGGAGATGTTTACGGTCCTTTTCTCGTACCCTTACAGGTGGGTCATAACAAACCAACCAACGTAACTAAGAACACGGAATGTTGTAAGATATGTGTAAACATTTCATCCATGAAAATGGTCCGCCTCACATACATGAAAAGTATCTTACATTTTTCATATTGTCAATAGTTCATTTGTTAGATATCTTGATACGTAATTCAGTTATTGTCCTTCAGTTCTAATCTGTTCACTTACCATGTATATTACTGAATAATTCATTCGTCCCCGCCAAATCCTTGTTAGCATTTGTCTTAATATATAACATGTAATTATGTCACTGAGGCCCAGTCCCCTGGACCTATCATGCATTCTGTATCCTATTTTGCGCCACCGACCGGTGGATGGTTAGGAGTGCACAATAAATTCGTCACTCTTATGGCGAAAATCGAATCGATGAATGACAAAATTTCGAGGGTGGAGCATCACCACGACAGTGCGGTGAGTTAGTGTGGCTGGTGTTAGTAAACTTAAAAAAGAAAATGCTGAAAGAAAATAGATTGGCCGTCGTAAGGTTCTATCCTGTTTCCTACACTTATTTTTTTCCTCTCTATCAACGATTTCCTATTTCCACAAATAACCAATTGCATTCATACGCTGACGACTCAATGCTACATTCCTCCACATCCTCCAATGCACCTCATCTCGACACAACTTACTCAAGAAATTCACACTAGGACAAGACATCTTAGTTGGGTAGACGAAATCTGGTTAAATTCAGTGCCATCACGATCCAGTTTCTACCATTCTCTCTCGAAAATTCCTCACATCTTTCCTCTCTCCTTTGACGGTTCTGTAATTTCACCTCTTGACTCAATGAAAATACTTGGTATTACTGTAACATCCACACTTTCTTGGAAACCCCACATTACGGAAATAGCTAAGTCTGTTTCTGTGAAACTGGGACTCTTATTCAGATGTCGGAATTTCTTTTCTCCCGAGCAGTTTCTCCGTATGTAGTTCTGCTCTCACATCTCGGATGGTTCTAGCTCTGCACCCTTACTTGACAGAGTTGACTTGGAAACGGTCTTTACTTATGAATTCTTCCAGGGTCACTTCAGAACTTGACCCCCCCCCCTTGCCCTACGCCGCCATATTGGTTCACTTTCCCCTCTTCAATAGGTATTATTTCATTGTTGCTTCCATGAGCTGACTGTTTGTGTGCCCACACCACAAGCTAGACCAGGAAATACTCGGTAAGCTGCTCTGTCGCATGATTACTGTATGGCCATCAGCACCTTAGGGTGGGCCATTTTGAGTGTTTTTATTTATTTTTCCTTACACGTCGAAGCTTTAGAACTCTCTTCCTTCTCATGACTTTCTCAACAGCTATGATCTGGCTTACTTTAATTAAAAGACGGGTTTTTTATTTACTCCCTCCAAAATTTGTAAATACTTTTCTTTGTCTCTTCTTTTTCCCTTCCATTAGCCTCTCTGTCTTTCAGTTAAGGCCCGGCCTTGATGTGGGCTTTTGTCCGTGACAGGAGCCTCCAAGGTGAAAAAAAAAGAAAAAAGACAAGGGCCTGCCTGTGCCAAGCGCACACCTGGCAAATCGAACGACAAACAACGCTGAAATCCTTTATAAAACACTTTTATAGAAAATGAAGTCCTCTGTAAGCACTTTTGAAAACAATGAAATATGTACGTATGTTAAGATGGTCTCACACATTGTGCTACATGCTTAATGAACACTTGTCGACCCAACGAAGAATTAAGCGTCATGCGGGAGGCGTAACGCCAAGCGGGAAGTTTTAACAACCACAGAAACGTTTTGGGTTTAAATTTCCCAGACTCGTAGAGCGTGGGTGATAAAAAATAAATATTTACGTAGACTGGTGAACACCTCGGACAGTCCTCAATGGAAATTACCTCGATTGATACAGTATATGTTCCTTATTCTGATGTGCCCATATCCTCAAAGGATGTTTTGGGATTAACGAAGCATTGTGAAGTAATGGACTGGAGTACCTAGGTCTTATTCAGAGGTTGAACATGACGGCAGATAGTGCATGGATATATTGATCATACTCTTCATCAAGAAGCTTATAATGTTGCCTGGAGGTAATAGTAATGTAAATTGTGAAAACCAAGGTAGAATATTACCCTTTAAGTTGGTATTACGATCCTTTGGCAAAGAAAAATCACGAAATTTTATGAAAAAAATGAAATAAGATAAATCACAATGTTCATCATGGTCCAGGAAGAAAAAAAATGTTTCAAAATTCAAGGTCCATATCTTTCGTCAGTTCTAGTAAAAATTCGACCCTGAACTGTATTGATGTAGTGAATGATGTTCTCCTATCATGAAATTCTTACATACGTCTTGCATGGGGCATGCGACAGTTTGAGTTTCATATAGGATTATCGCGGTTTCCCGCCATCTCATTTGTTGGGATTGCAGTCAGAACGTATAGAGACATCTGGCAACTCCAAAGGCTCGGTGGCTAGACCCAAACAAAACACAGCTGGCAGGTGGTCTGGCTCAACGAGTCTACCTACATTGGTATCATGGCTTCCAATGAAAAGACTGACTAGGAAAGTATTTGTTTTTGTCATGATGACATTTCAGAATGTATTTAAGTGCTTACCAATGGGTAAAATGCAAATCTTTCCGCATTTGAAAGGTAGAATTTTCTTTTGACGAAATGCAACAGGACATTGATGAGTACTGATGGTATATTCAAAATTCCTTTAATGTCAGTAGGCCGCTTACAGGTAATAGTACTTTAAAATTTAAGTGTAATATAATTTCATCAAGCCTTTAGTTAAGGATTTAAGAGTTGCCGGCCATGTCGCCAACATATTTTCTGGTGAATTCTCTCTGTATGTAAGATGATACCGGTTAGCCTACTAGATTCCGACCTTTTATTTCTGTTGTGTTAGGTACTACGCGCTATATTTTGTTCCTTTCTTCTACAATATGACGACGGTAAGCAACAAGATTGTGAGGTGGGGGGGGTGGGTTCGTAAGTGAATATGATGTTTGTTATTCCATCCATGATTTTCTCAGCTGAAAACTCATCAAGTAACACAGAAAACTGTACTGTTTCAACGGTGAGCTGTTTTGCTAATCAGATGCACACAGACAAACACCGGCATCTTGGCCCCATTATCTGTTCATGCCTCTTCTCTCAGTGAAGAGAAATGGTGGTCATCACTGCACTGAGAGATGATCATAAAGTCAGGGAGATGATGTATGATACGAAGTGGAGGGAATCACTGAACGCAACTGCGAGTAGTAGGCGTTAGTGCTCAGGACGTGTGGTGCGTCCTGGGGAACCATAGATGGTGTTGCTCAGGACGTGTGGTGCGTCCTGGGGAACCATAGATGGTGGTGCTCAGGACGTGTGCTGAGGTCATTAGTCAGGTCAGATGGGGTGGGTGGAAGATGCCTCGCAAGAAACTGACGTGGTTTATTTTTCCCATGACGTTGTTCTCAAATTGGTCTGCACTGGGTGGGAGGTATCTTGCCTCTTCATGGCCTCCGTCTTCATCATTTCTGTCACGAAGCCTTTATTCTTCACGCTGTCCCTGGCTCAGTCACTAGCTCAGTGCCTGACTGAGCCCTCAGCTCAGTCCCTAGCTTATTCATCCCTGGTTTAGTCCCTGACTCAGTCCTCAACTCAGTCAATACCTCAGTCTCTGACAGTGTCTGGCTCAGTCCCTGGCTCAGTCCCTGGTTTAGTGCCTGACTCAGTCCTCAACTCAGTCCCTACCTCAGTCTCTGACATAGTGTCTGGTTCAGTCCCTGACTCAGTCCTCAACTCAGTCCCTACCTCAGTCTCTGACATAGTGTCTGGCTCAGTCCTTGGCAAGTCAGTAGTTCGCTACCGTGCCTCACGTACCCAACTCCGTCAACTCTACGATACGATCCCTGGGCAGGACGGCCGGTACGACCCTTCAGTATGTCAACGTGACCTTTCACCTGAACCATTAGGGGGGAGGTCAAAGACAAGCCGTCATAGCCAGAGGTTGAAATGTCGTTGCGATGGGTCGCACCGTCATGGTGAAGGGTCGTAACGTCGTTGCGAAGGGTCGTACCGTCATGACGAAGGAACGTACCGTCGTGGTGAAGGGTCGCACCGTCGTGTTCATGGGGAAGCCGTGTGTTGCTGCACGTCGCGAGTGAACACGGTACATACGATGTGTCCTCAATGATTGTCGTCAGCCATTACTCGCTCCTCAGGTGGATGGAACCTAAGTCTTGAAGATGTGTTGATGCGTCGTCAGCCGGAGGTGGCGCCTGGCTCCAAGCAGACCCCAGCCGTTGCCAGTCTTCACCTCTCCTCCTCACACGTCCGTGTCTCTCGTGTTCTCTCAAGCAACGATCATACAGATGACCTGAGCGTGTTGTTGTCACACGTCGGACGTCGGTGTATTGCTTAGTGACGTGGGGGGTAGGGGCTCTGACCAGTTTTCCCATATTATTGTATGTATTTAAACTTGTGTGGTACACTGGTCATTATCATGTACGTGTGTAGCTGGTGTACACGTGCGTGTGTTGTACACTGACCAGCGTCATGTGCGTGTGTAGCTGGTGTACACGTGCGTGTGTTGTACGCTGACCAGCATCATGTGCGTGTGTAGCTGGTGTACACATGCGTGTGTTGTACACTGACCAGCATCATGTACGTGTGTAGCTGGTGTACACGTACAACATTTCTAACATTATGCTTTGCAGGTTTTAATTCCATACTCATAAATCTTTGAAAATCCTCCCCTTTTTGTATTACTACTTGTTAAACTTAGGAACAGAATCAGCCAAGAGGAATATACTCGGAGAGTTCATCTCTCTGCCCCGGATAGTAATAATGATAATAATAATAATAATAATAATAATAATAATAATAATGATAATAATGATAATGATAATAATAAATAAATGAATAACTTAATAAATGGTAGATGTTTGCACAAGTGATAAGGGAAAGTTATGTGAGCGATGGAGGTGCTTGGCTATCCTGGCAATCGATGACTGGAACATATTGCTAACATGGCGGCCACAGAGCAGGTCTGGTGGCTGGCTGGTCATGACTTTAGGCTGACTCAATCTCGCTCATAACGGTATAGCACTTACCAACGGCTCCGCTCTCATGGATGTGTGTATGTCTGCGTCTGTGTGTCTTATGGCGTCCTAGCATCGTCCCTTCGATGTATATTAACTGACTTATATTTCCCTCTGTGTCTCCCCTGATGATGTGATTATTACACGAAGGTGCACTTGGGAACTATTCGTGTTTCATTTTCCCCGTGGACTCATAAGAATATATATATA